>JAFVLL020011131.1:44880-86646 GCA_021397915.2 Tor tambroides
TTTTTTTTTTTTTTTTTAATGAATATTGAAATATGACGACGACTTTTTTTTTTTTTTTTTTTTTTTTAAATGAAATGAATTCACTAATTATTGACTCAGTCAATTCATCCCAAACTGTGGATTGATGCAGTAATGAATCACTGCTGTGTGTTGATCAGAGACTTTAATTGAACTATTTGCATTTCTGTAATTAAGCAAAAACAGACAATATTATGTCTAAAATGTAACCCAATATGACCTCCTTGTTTATTGAACTGTAGTATAAAACATCACATGTGCAGTGGTGCAGATATCAGGTGAAACGGCACTCTTGCTGATGTGATTATTATAGGGTGGTTTTTGATTTGGTCCTCAGATCTTGAATTAAGGCTCATAAACATGCATTCTTATAGGCAAGCGACAGCTCTGGTAAGATAATTGACAGCCCAACTTATGTGTTTTCCCATCTCTTTAAAACAAGTATATATACATAGGCCATCATTTTATGAAGCTACAAGAATATTTTTTTGTGTGCCAAGAAAACAAAAATATTGACCTTATTCATCAATTTCTCCTCTTCTGGGACAGTTTGCTGCCATTAACGATAGTACCATGACACATTAGGAACACCCAGAGGAGCACAGCTTTATCAGTCCAACGCTGTTCCTCGGGTATTGCCTAAATATGACCGCTTCCCAAAGTTGGTGTTGAATATTGAAATGTCAAGAAGTCCAGCAGCTGTATGAGTTTCTCGCATGTTCTCACTGGCACTTCTGTGCTCTGCTGTCTGACTTGATCCTTGTGTCTCAGGAGCTACAGTAAATGACAGGCTGGTTTCTCACATAGGTATTCATGAGTGTGTGACAGTGCTTTGAACATCATTTCTGTCTTCTGTTTCAGCCTTAACCGCATACACATACCTCACCATCTTCGATCTCTTCAGGTAAGTGTCGTTCGTTGGTCATTAAAAGCTTCTACAATTGTTTAGCAGATACTGATGCTCAAAGACTTTACTGCTTTGTTTTGATTCACCTGTTGCACCAGTGATACACAAACTCATAAAGACAGTATGTTAATGTGTCCTGAATCATTAGTGGGCTTAGGGCAGTTCACAGGGGTGTGTGTTTAAAATCAACTAGATGGACTTCAGCACAAGGCTGCATAAAGTTGTATTGCACTTCATCGTGTGTCTCAGTGGTTGTTAAGCGTCTTTCGCTCTTTCAGTCTGATCACCTGTCTGCTGAGCTTCTGGGTGACCATGAAGAAACCCAGTCAAGCGTACTCGTTTGGGTAAGAACAGTTTATACTTCAAATATCAATGTGTTTGTTTTCTCATGTCAAAGTGCTTTTTATTGTTGGACACATGTGCAAGACTTTATGGCATTGATACTGATACCATAGTAAAATCATTTCAAACTGTTCAGCCAAAAGTGAATCAATACAATGGTCTAACTTAATAAAATTATGACAACTTTAACACAATGAAATAGATCTATCTGAGCTCAAACTAGGTGAATTGTTCTGATGGGTAAAATTCAGCTAAATTAATTGATCACAGCAGTTAATCTGAATTTATTCTGTGAATTTCCCTGAATGTAACTCACAGCTGTTGATCCAGTGAACTGGTGTGGTACAGAGAGTTGTCTGCGTTTTTGATTGAAGGAATCGATCTGTTTGATGTGTAGTTATGTTTCATGTTCCTGGAGATTCGTTTCTCCTCTCCAAAATTGGTGAAAAAGACAGGAAACAGGAAGTAAGCCAATCTGCACAGTGTCCTGATATCCCTGGTAACGTGGCAGCACGTTACCAGTCAGAGGTTATAGATAATAATAATCTGTTCTTAGTCCTCAGATCATCTTCCTGATATTATCACCAGAGCTTCAGTGATAAACCAGCTGGTCTTCCAGTGGATGTCAGTTGTGTGTGTAACGTCAGGTGTTTGTGTTGATGTGTGTTTTGTGGTCTCAGCTTCGAGCGTTTTGAAGTGCTGGCGGTGTTTGCCTCCACTGTGCTGGTTCAGCTGGGCGCTCTCTTCATCCTGAAGGAAAGGTGAGATCCGTGCGTCTCTGCAGAACTTGATCCCGTCAATATTTCGCTGCTGTGGGAATGTGGACAGCGCCTGTGACCCTGATCCGCACACACGCATGAGTGAGCTTGCTGATGCTGGTTTGGTGTTTGCTCCTCACTGTAGTGTTTCAGGAAAGTAACTTCCCGGATGTGCTCGGTCATTATTGGATAGAGTTGTTTGTGTACTTTGTCTCTGTGTGTTCTCTATGGTGTGTGTGCTAACTGTGTGTTTCCTTCTTCCTCAGCGTGGAGCGTTTCGTGGAGCAGCCCGAGGTGCACACGTGAGTACATCAATCACTGAACGCACAAACACATTTCCACTTCACTGGTTTATGTACTGAGCTGATTTTTTTGGAAACATGATTCTCACACTAACCTTTCTGCATTTTTACATGTTCATTAAGACATTACTGAGTTTTTCTTTTTTGCACCATATGCTCCCTACAAGTTTCTACACGCATACACGTAAAACTGAAAACATGTCTAATGATAAAGTAAGTACGGCAATCCCATATAAAAGGTGGACTGGTGATGGCATTTAAGTACACTTGGGATGTACATTTTGTACAGCTTAAACCTGTGTCTATTTCATTTGTGGAACAAGTTTACCCGTTCTTTTATCACTTTGTCAAATGCATAAAATTAGAAGTCAGAATACATGGAACATCATTAAAGATGAAGGACACGCCTTCACTGAAGCTCACACCCTGCTCTGGGTTGGTCGTAAGCATTGAAGTCAAGGCACCATCATGCACAGATCAGAAGAGCTGCCTGAAGTCCTCAGAGGGAACGAGTCTTCAGTTAGAGACCGTTGTCTCCTCGTGTCGGCTTGCGTCTGGACTAGACATTCAATCAGAGTTCTCACTCGCACCGACGGGCCCGACGCCAATTTAACCTGCTGCCACCGACGTGTGGGAAAGCCCAAAAACATAGCTGCAAGCAGCGATTACTGGGGTTCAAGCACTCTAAGCCATTTAAGCACATATGAAAAAAGACATTGCATATTATTTAGCAAGCCTGTAACCACCTAAATCAATGATAAAAAAAGCATTTTGGCAAATCCAGGTAATTTACCGTAGAAATATGATGTTTTTTAATGTTTATGACTGTTAACATGCACCGATTGCAGTTTTCTTGGCCGATTCCGATTTTTTTTTTTTTTTGTAAGTGTGACCTGCTGATAACAATTTTTGCAGATTCTGATTTTCTTTCTAAAAACTATAATTGACAGCCTATTCAAACAAAAATCTATATTTGTTTTTTAATGCAAAAAAATATTTACATAATAAAAAAATTACTAAACATTAAAATTCCCCTAATCTGGATAGTTACAGATGTTCTCTCACTTAAACAACTCTCAAAATAAAGTGCTCCTTGACTAGAAAAGAGGTAGAAATAACAATTAACTGAAAAGGAGTTGCTGTATATAACAATACAGATATCATTTCCCACTGTTTCTTAAATTGACATTTTTTTCACTAACCTTATAAAATGTGTCATTTTTCACATCAAATTCTTACATTGTTTTTAATTATTTCAGTTAGAATAATGAGAAACTGTGTAGGGCTTTTACCATTCAACTGAAATCAGTATCAACAAACTCCATCTTTCCACTGCAGAAAACACAGAAGCTGCATCTGAAGTGGCATTAGATGTATTTACAGACTGTTTAATGAAGCTGAGGTGCCATAAATGCATTTACACTGTAAAATTTTGAATGCAAAAAGAATTTTATAAGATTAGTGTTTTAAATATGTTTTAAACACAAATAAAAAATGTTGGGAGAAATGCAATGGTAGTTTTAACCAGTAGGTGGCGGCAAATGACTGTTTGAATCAGTGAGTCATCAGTCCTTTATTCAACAGATTCATTCAAACGGCTGATTCATTCAGAAACGAGGCAAGTGACTACTGTCTTTCTGAATGGGTTACTGAATCATTGACTCACTTGATTCGTTCAAAAACATGGATTCATTCAGTAACAAAACACCGCTGTGTTGCTCGGAGATACACAACAGCAGGGCCGTACGCAGGTTTTTATAAATACCGAGGTCCCAAAAAGGAGATTAGTAGGGGGGTTCGGGGGTTTAGATTTTCCTGACTTACATGTGTGCATTTTAAGATGTTTTAAGGCTCATAAATTGGATAATAATATAGGTTTAAAACCAAGTCAATGGGCAGTAGTAGCATAAATTATTTTTCAAGATAACAGATTCTTAAACATGAGAATCAGATTAAATGTTGCAATGAATGATCCATGCTACAAACTGGAAATAGAGAAGATATAGTTTGTTTATATTTATGAATTTAATAAACTCAAGTTATAATTATCCTGGTAGCCTTCAGTAAAATCAAGTGTCTAAAATGATTAAACATGAATATTATTATTTTTTAATATTTTTAAGTCACACTGACAGAAATTAATCTTTTCCAATAAGTTTAAAGTGATTTTTACATTTTATGGGCATTTTTACCTTTATAAAGCCATTTTTTCTAAAAGTGTCCATTATCTTTTGAGTCAATATCTTACATTTAATCAGTGAATTAGAATAATAAGACATTTGGGCTGTTACCAAGCAAATGAAATCAACACAGAAGCTGCATCTGAAGTGGCATTTAGATGTATTTACACACTGTTTAATGCAGGACATGAATGCACTTAACCTGCAATTACAGATGCATAAATAATGTTTTGACATATTAAACATTAGACGTTAAATAATATTTGAAATGATTTATGAAAAATAGGGAAGGGGGGTGGGGTGAAATGTGAAATTAAAACCTTAATAAGGTGGCAGCAAATCACTGTTATAAGTGAGTCATTGTGACAACCAAGATCATTTAAACGGATGATTCATTCAGGAAGGAATCATCACCATGTTGCTCAGAGATGCAAAACAGTGCTGTGGCTGTGTTTGGAATTATTTTTGTTGGCGAAATAGACCAAAAACAGACAATATGGTGTCTAAAACGTAAGTCTAACTTCTTTAACTTTTTGTTTATTGAGCTGTTGTAAAAAAATCAATGTCACATTTGTAATCATGGTAATCTTTGGAGAAAAATGGCACTCTTCGTGTGAAATTGATTAACTAGCCTATATGAAGTGGTATAAATATACATTTTCTGCCCCCATGTCTTGAATTATGTGATAATTCTAAATGCATTTTATTAGATTGAATCATGCAGTGAAAGAACACTCTCTAAATGCGCACACGCACTAGTCTAAACTTCACGCAATGAACGCGTGCACGCTGTAGGGGGTGTTTTGAATGATTTTTTCAAAATACTCGATAATGCCATATCCCACATCGTTAAAACAATTACGACATTATCGCAGACGATATAGCCTATATCACACACCCCTACCGCTGAGGCATCTCAGATGAGAAGATCTGTTATCTTGGCTTTCTATCCTAGCAGCACCAAAGCAGAAATAATATAAAGTAACTTTACAACTTCTGTTATTGGAAAAATACCGAGGTCCGGACCTCGGGGACCTCAATGGTGGGTACGGCCCTGCACAACAGTTCTGCTGTGGCTTTGATTGGAGCTATTTTCATCAGCGAAATTGAGCAAAAACAGTCAATATTGTGTCTAAAATGTGAGTCACGTAATTTAACTTCTTGTTTATTTTATAAAATCACATTGCAATTGTGTTGAAATATTTTGGTTGTGCAGTGTTGCGTACCTAAATCATATATGTGACCCTGGACCACAAAACCAGTCTTAAGTCGCTGGGGTATATTTGTGGCAATAGCCAAAAATACATCGTATGGGTCAGAATTATCAAAAAAAAAATTATGCCAAAAATCATTAGGATATTAAGTAAAGATCATGTTCCATGAAGATATTTTGTAAATTTCCTACCACAAATATATCAAAACTTCATTTTTGATTAGTAATATGCATTGCTCAGAACTTCATTTGAACAACTTTAAAGGTGATTTTCTCATTATTTAGATTTTTTTGCACCCTCAGATTCCAGATTTTCAAATAGTTGTATCTCAGCCAAATATTGTCCTATCCTAACAAACCATACATCAATGGAAAGATTATTTTAGCTTTAGCTTTCAGATGATGTAGAAATCTCAATTTAGAAAAATTGACACTTAAAACTGGTTTTGTGGTCCAGGGTCACATATTATAAATTTCTTATTTTTTTTACTACCGGGGTATGCTTAAGTTTCTGAGTGCCGCTGCGCTTATTTGTTTTGATTCATCTGGCATGACATAAATACATTATCAGTCGCCGTAAGTGTGATGTCAAAACAGACCGGCTTGGAATCGGCAGACTGACTGGCCGGTCACCGGTCTTGGTGACCAATCACGCAGAAAACCGGCTAATTCCGGTCCCTAAGCCGGTCGATCGGTGCATCTCTGTTAATGACTGTTTTCCGATCTCCTTAAACCTGTCGCATGTGCTCACTGGGTTTTGTGAAGTTTTCGTTTAGGCTTTATAGGCTTTTGGGTATATTTGGACAGGCCTCTTTTCTAAATGACCCCGTTATAGCTTCCCAAAGGGTAAATTGCAACATTTTTTTAATATAATTATTGACCTAGAGAGTCCAGAGAATTGCACTGCAGTGTTTTTTTCCAGATTGAGCAAAAAACCTAGGACTAGTTCGCAAAAAGTAGTTTTTTTTACATTTTCTCAATCATTTAACAAATGGTTTGATTGACGGCAGTGGTTCTAAAGGGAAAGTTATTCAGAACGAGGAGGTCTATCGTATGATATGAATTTCGGCGTATGTGTAAAATAAACCGCGTAATATACAATTGTTTACGCCCTTGAAAAATGCAATATCGCCCCCCAGTGGCCGATTTATTTCAGATTTCTCACAGACCTCTAGAACCATGAGTCAAACAGACCCACCAAGTTTCCTTCTGATCGACCTCCATTAACCTTGTTTAATAGGTGCTCAAATTTCATCAGCCTATCGACCAAGACTGTGCGTACCAATTTGCATGTCGATAGGACAGAGGATTGCATAGTTAAGGATGTTTTTGTTTTTTCCCCTCTTATAGCGCCATCAAGTGGCCAAGCTCCATGACATTTTTCATTCAGTTCTTACATACACATTGTAAGACTGGCGAAGATATCTTGCCCTTTTAGTAAAGGCGGCCCTGCCCCTTTCAAACGTTTTGTGACGGAGAGTTGAAAGTTCAACTTTTTTTTGATAATTATTGATATTCATTCTCCAGAGAATCTTCCTGCACTGGTTTGGTTCTGATCGGGTGAAAAGCCTAGGACAAGTTCGCAAAAGTAGGTTTTTCAAAAAATAAAAATAAAAAGCAAAATACTCAAAAAAGACACTTGAGCCTGCTATGAACGGTTTAGGAGTTATGTGCGATTTTAATAATTTCAATCGCTGTAGCGCCCCCTTCAGGCCGATTGAGGCGAGCCTTAGTCACATTGTAGGTTGTGTGAGTACTACCATTCCTCCAAGTTTCAAGTCTCTACGACTTACGGTTTGGTCTGCACGATCAGTTTTATTTGGAGATTGCTGATCCTTGGCCACTCTAACAATTCCAGCTCTAAAAAACTATGTGCTTGAACCCCTAGCTAGCCCGACAGATGCTGGCCGTCGGCTCGGTGTGTCCCAGCCTTTAGACCTCTAACAAGCTACTCAAGTTAAAGTCCGGTGTGTCAGGTTGTGCTGAGCAGTGTGTTGTTTCTGTGTTTATTGTAGGGGGCGTCTGCTGGTGGGAACATTTGTGGCTCTGTTTTTTAATCTCTTGACTCTACTGTCCGTCAAGAACAAGCCCTTCGTCTTCGTGTCTGAAGGTAAGATCTTTTCTGCAAACATCTGTTTCTAAGTGTGGCCAAACGCTGCTGTTTGAGCACTTTTTGATCCACTTGAGGTCTGAGAGCCATTTCAGTGAGTGTGTATGTCCGTTTAGCAGATGATTTTATTCCAGGTGTCTACAGGTTTAGTTCTGCAGTAATTTAAGGTTCAGTGATGATAATTCACAAATCAACCCTTGCACGATTCAAACCTGCAACTTTCCAGCTAACCAGCCAGACACTTTTCCATAATGAACAGAAAATATTTTTGCTCTTCTGATAATAACATCAAAAGATCTATAACATTGTATTTTGCACATTTGTGTTGGCAAAGCATCTGTCAATCAAACTAAAATCGAAATCATGAAATGGCTTAGTGCAATTATCGAATCACAAGGCTGAGATTTGATTAAATAAGCATATAGTCTGTTGCTCTGCATGTTTCAGACTGAAGCGCAGCACTGTGTTCACATGAACAGCTCATGATGAACATCAAGTGAAGTAACAAGATACTTTTTGAATTTTTTGAATGTAGTGAACCTTTATTTTTCAACACTCAAATCGCTCTGTTGCCCACGCAAAGACAAAAATATGTGTATGGACTTGTCCTAAACAGAACATAGGACAAACTTCTGTGTGCAAACTGCAAGTGTGTTTGTGTCAGAATGAGTGTTGCCTGCTGTTAGTGCCCTACAGACGACCGAGGTGTGATCTGTGTTTCTCTGTGCCTTTAGCCGCGAGCACCAGCTGGCTTCAGGAGCACGTGGCCGACCTGAGCCGAAGGTAGCGTATGCTTCTCACTCCCTATGATGTATGGTGAATTACTCAGTGCAAATGATGCATAGACGTGTGAATGTTTGTGTGCAGTCTGTGTGGACTGATCCCAGCGCTCAGCAGCGTTCTGCTGCCCAGAATGAACCCGTTTGTGCTGATCAACCTGGCTGGAGCTTTTGCTTTGGGCATCACGTACATGCTCATCGAAATCAAGTGAGGAGACCACACTTTGTCTTATATGAAGTCACTAATGCTTCACAAACATCCAGTCATGAACGACACTTATTATCTCCAGTCCATGAGGCTCATCTTCTTCTGCACTCCTACGATTCACTACACCACTACTGTAGCAGTTCAAGCAGTACAATTAATACTACATTTATTGTACATCCTTACCACAACACTGTATTTTTACTGCTGCATATATTATTCTAGGGCTGGGTGATAAGGCAAAAAAAACAATCTCGATTATTTATTTTTATTTTATTTTTTTCAGAACGTTTCACCGAATCTCAAGTTTTGCAATTTTTAACTAGTCAACCTAATAAATGTAACCACAACACTATTCAAGTAACTTTATTAACCCTCTATTTAAAGAAAATTCAATTCCAAGTGCAGCAGACATGTTGTCAACATGATGTAAATGTGAAACAAATCACTTGTTAAATATCTTTGCAGAAAAGATGCATGAACTACAAGAAATAATGCAAGGAAAATGCTTTTAAAAAATTCTCAAAAGTTCAAATCCAAACTGACTGAAGGTATAACACCAGTGGACTATTATTAACTATAAATATTCTGTAAAAACAATGAACAGCAGCTTTCAGCCTGTCACCATGATGCAAACATGAAATATCAGACATACAGTAGTAGTTCTTTACAGGCTTACCGCCCAGCCCTAATTATAAATCTCACTGAATGCCTATGGTTGGAGAGGCTCATTGGCAAGTGCTCTGAAGCTGAGATGTCACTGAGTCACGTGATGATCTTGTTGTTGTGCAGTAACTATAATGCGATGGACACCGCGTCTGCCGTGGCCATCGCCCTCATGACCTTCGGCACCATGTACCCCATGAGTGTGTACAGCGGGAAGGTGCTGCTGCAGGTGTGTGACGTTTGCATTAATCCTGTGGCGTATGTCAGATGATCAGCTGGAGCAGCTGTATTACGGCTGTTTTCTCTTTCCCACAGACCACCCCGTCTCACGTCATCGGTCAGCTTGACAAACTGCTGCGAGAGGTCAGTTCATCAGCCCCCATAATCTACCAGATGTATACTGACTTTGTACTTGTGCTGCCGGTTATCTTGTTTTTATTTGGCAGGGCCTTAAACAGATTGGTTCTTGATGTTTTCTAGGTGTCCACATTGGATGGAGTTCTTGAAGTCAGAAATGAACACTTTTGGACCATTGGCTTTGGCTCTTTGGTGTGTGTACAATCTTTCTTGATGACCTTTATTTCTAGCACACGTGTATTTTTAATGAATGGTGGAATGATTATGCCTGACACAGGCTTTGTACAAACTTGGGCTATGGCTGTTCCAAGATGTTTGCTAACTGAGGTCCTGCAGTACCCCTCAACACTTTGTATGTTTCCCTAATAAAACACACCTGATTCAGGTCATCAGCTCAATAATACAGACTCCAAGACCTGAAATGATAGTGTGAGATGTGTGTACTGATGAGGGCCCTTCATGACCTGTCTGAACACTTCAGCAGTGGCCTAATAAAGCCAGTAAACAAACTAGTCTCCCTCCAACCTGAACAAGGCCTCAATAACATTCAAGATTTAAAAGCTTTTTGGAGCTGTTTTAAACTTTGTGACATTGCTTTTTTGAGCCAAGATTCCAACAGCTTAAAGCTGAAAAATATAACCATAGTTGTTATTTGACAGTGCAGTTAATGTGCCCAGCATAATTACCCAATCATCTTTATTAAAAGGGATTGTTCACTCAAAAATAAATGTCATGATTTACACACCTTTATATCATTCCAAACCCATAAGACTTTCTTTCATACTCAGAGCACAAATGAAGAGTTTTAATATTTTCAACCTTTTTGTCTCTGTATTTTAAGTCCAAGTAACAAACATTTTCAAGCTTCAAAAGATTCATGAAGACATTGTAAATGTAATCCGTATGAATCGAGCCTTGTGAAGGGATGTGATCGGTTTATATAATGAACAGATTCAATTTAAGCTTTTGTTCACAATTAAACATCAAAGCACATTAACTATAGCCATATTTAGATATGGATTACTTTCACAGTGTCTTTATGACCTTATTGAAGCTTCATAGTTGTGGTGGAATAGATTTTCAATGGTGGGACAGAAATAACAGGGACAGGTATCTTTAAATATTTGCGTCTTGAAGATAAACGAAAGTCTTATGCAAATATCCTGATAGTTCTCGTGGTTGAACCACTGTGATGATGGCGTAAAAGTAATTCAACTACTTGATGGACCTTTGTGTCGGCTGTTTGATAACACATGAATCTGTACAGAAATAAACCCCTTATAAGGACTTAAAGGGGTCATGAACTGCCTTTGTTTTTATTTTGTACTGTTCTCTGAGGTCTGCTTATAATGCATCAAGATTTTGCATCAAAAACATCATCATTTAGAAGTAATAGGCTATTTTCTGTCCTGTTTTGACCCCCCCATCAGAACGCTCTGTTTGAATAAGCGTGGTGGATTGTAGACTCGGAAGTAAACACCCAATGCTATGATTGGCTAAGAGTTGGTATGTTTGACAGCCTACATCCTTCACAGATGGACGCATAAATACTCAGTACATATCAAACGATCGGTAATAACGGACAAAGCAGTAGTGAGCACGTAATAAAAACAGTTACTCACACTTGTTGCGACATTACTGTCAGATCCAATATAGTCTTTCAGTTTCAATGTTTCTGAAAATCCAGCATCAAATTGTGCTTTGTTTGTAAACAAATCCACGGTAAAATTAAGTGAACAAAGGACCGAGTTCTTACTGATGCAGTCTGGATCTTCATTAAAAATAAAGTTAATTCACTCTTTCCTAACACTGGGATCAGAAGGAAGGCAATGCAAAGACTATTTTTTTCCAGAACTTGGCACTGCAGAGTCTTGTTGTCTTCAGAGCATCTTTATTGTTTGGTTTCTGTGTATTGCCTCTCTCGTATACACTACATGCGTGAATCAGTGGGCGGGGCTAAACAGGCAGCGATGTAAAATCGGTGGGCGAGGATAAACTGGTAGTGATATAGAATCGGTGGGCGGGGATAAACTGGTAGTGATATAGAATCGGTGGGCGGGGCTAAACAGGCAGTGATGTAGAATCGATTGGCGGGGCTAAACAGGCAGTGATGTAAAATCGGTGGGCGGGGATAAACTGGCAGCGATGTAGAAGCAGGCGTTGATCATCTTCTGTGGAGGCGGTGCTTATCCACACAATTACATCATAGAGTAGAACATTCCCAGTTGCCGACTGGCAGACTTATATGTCAAAAGATCAAGGGAATTTTGGTTTCTCAGTTCATGACCCCTTTAAGTATCATACGAGAGGCCTGATCACTCAACACTCACATGAGGCTTCAGAGACCTTAACTGACTGTGTTTTTGCGCAGGCCGGCTCCGTTCACGTCCGCATTCGCAGAGATGCTGACGAGCAGATGGTTTTGGCCCATGTGACCAACCGGCTGAACACGCTAGTCTCCACGCTGACCGTTCAGATCTTCAAAGACGACTGGGCGCGTCACTCGCTGACCTCCAGCACCCTGCCCGCCGGCTCGCTCAGTCTCTCAGAGTACGTCACTTCAGCTGCCTTTCCTCCGGCGACGTCCAAACAGCACGAGGAGCTGAACCCGGTCACGTCTACGCCTGCGAAGCCCAGCAGCCCTCCGCCAGAGTTCTCCTTCAACACTCCGGGGAAGCACATCCAGCCCGTGGTGTTTCAGACCCATCAGCACAGGCCCTTCAACGCGCCTCTCTCCTATGGGATGGCACCCTACTCCAGCATGCTGAACCAGGGGTTCGCGCATCCCAGCAGCGGCCCCGCGATGAGGCTGGGCTTCGGGGTTGGGACGCGAATGCCATCTGTTCAGGGATACAGGACTCTGAATGCAGCGCCGCACAGATATGGAAGCAGTCTGCCCGCGTCACAAACTGGCCAACAGAGACCCTGAGCTGATCACACGATCATCACGCACCGCTAGCCCACCACTACCCTGAGTATTTATTTTAACGGGACCAAGAGCAACAGTTATTCTCCATGGATGTTTTGTCTGTATTCTTTATTTGTATTAAACCGCTATCAGACATCTGTGAAGTCGCATTATTTTTTTTTTTTACAATGTTTTCATTGTGAAGTTCACACTGACATTTGGAGACCGCCTACTAGAACCAGACAGAGACTCGCTGTCTCCAGCAGTTTAATCAGTGTCAGTGTGAACAGGGTTCAAGAGTGTTTCATTTTAATAATCATTTTGTTTAGAGTTTGTCTTCTTTTGTGCTCATAACTGCATTGAACATCAGTTAACTTGACCATATGGAGGAGCTTGTTCATTACGTCAGGAGAAATGTCTTTTTGCCAGGGCTGTGTGCCATTCACAATTGAGCTGAGAGTGGCTTGTAAATCTCAATTCATTGAATCAAATCTCTGGTTTTAAATTATTAATTATTAATTATTTGAATATAAAGAAAGTAAACTAAAATTCACGTAAATATAATTTTGAATGATGAATACAAAATTTGTCAAAACAGACTATGTTGCCTTGGCAAAGATGTGGTACTGTAGATCAGTTATGTATTATCTGAGAATGCACCAGAATGCATCTTCTGTGTTGAATTTTCTTGAATTGCATTTTACTACATTCCTCTTCATGTCATTCAGATTTCTGTGTGTTGTGGTCAGATGTTGAAATACACATTGGTAATGGAGAGCCTGCAGAATTTCACTCCAACCCTAATCAAACACACCTGAACCAGCTCATCAAGGTCTAAAGGTTACTAGAAAGACAAGTGAGTTTTGATAAAGGTTTTAGCAAAACTCTGCAGGACTGTGGCTCTCCAGGAACAACCAGCCCTGTAGATACACATAAATTGATAGGCAGACAATTCTTCAATTCTGCATTTTGTCCAAGCTTGCTAATTCTATCCACTCTTTTAGCTGCTCCAGTTAGGGATCCCCACAGAAGAATTATCCACAACATTCACTTCAGTGTAGATAATGATTTCCACATTAAAGTGATTTTATTCTATAACTGCGAAGTTCAGCATTAGCAGAATTGTTTTCTGCATTTCTCTTAAAATCAGCTTGTCTACATGTATGGCAGCCTTTCCTTTCCAGTGTCTGCTGAATTCCAGCACAGGCACACCTCATTCTGCTTAATGAAGTGCTGATTAGGTGACTTCAACCAAATCTTATTCAACCAGGAAAAGTATAAAAAACACTGCTGTGCTCATCACTGTCCTCTTCCAATAGGACCAGCTGGAGGGCAAAAACAGTGCTAGTAGTGCCTCAGAAATATTTGGAGGCAAATAATAACTACTGACCATGCCAAAAGGGTTCAATTCTGCCTTTGCTTGCAGAGGGATACAGTGAGCGTCAGGTTGCTTCCATCCTTAAATTTCAAAGACAGCGGTTCAAAGGTCAAGCTGCAGACCGGCAGAGGGCAAAAACCATTCTCCACTGACCAGGATGACCGGCAACTCATTCCAATGTTACTGAACAACCGTAGGATGACTTCAAGTGAGCTACAAAAAGAGTGGTCTCAGCCTCAGAAGTCACGCCCACGGACTGTTGGCTGAACGTCTGGTGCATACTGCACACAGAAACACTTAAGGAGTTTCGAAGTCATCATCAGATTGCTCGAATTATACAGGATTTCCGCCTGGAAACAAAGATGCCGTGATGCCAAACCTCCTCATAGAAGAAGAAAGCCGTCATGTTTACAACTGTGATGATGCGTGCTTATCAGGATCAACTAAAAACTGGATTTTCAAAAGTTTGTGAAATATTCAGACATTGAATTTTTAAAATATGTTTTACACACTGGTCTGTTATTGTGGGGACATTTCCATGGCCCTAAACATGACGAGGCACAAAACGAAATGTAATTGGTTGCTTTACCTGTCAGTTAAATGGCCCCATGGGCGGGCCTTGACCGTTGAAAATGGCCGGTTCCCAGACCTTCTGCCGATAGTCTGAAGGTCTGGCTATGCAAGACTACAAAAAGAGTGGCAAACGGCAGCTGGGGTGAAGTGCACGGTGAGGACGATTTGAAACAGGTTCCTATGGACAGGGCAAAGCTAGAAAAAAGCGCTTTATCAATGAGAAGCAAAGAAGAGCCAGGCTGAGGTTTGCAAAAGACCATAAGGATTGGACCGTAGAGGAGTGGAGTAAGGTCATCTTCTCTGATGAGTCCAGTTTTCAGCGTTGCCCACACCTGGTCATCTAATGGTTAGACAGAGCCCTGGAGAATGTCTTGGTCCCTCTGTGTAATTTTGTGGAGGATCGGTGATGATCTGGGGGTGCTTCAGCAAGGCTGGAATCGGGCACATTTGTCTTTGTGAAGGACGTATGAATCAAGCCACGTAATGAAAATTTTGTCATTAATTACTCACCCTCATGTCGTTCCAAACCCGTAAGACCTCCGTTCGTCTTCGGAACACAGATTAAGATATTTTTTATGCATTCTGAGAGCTCTCTGACCCTCCATAGACAGCAATGTAATTAACACGATCAACATCCAGAAATGTAGCAAGGAGATCGGTAAAATAATCCATGTGACATTAGTAGTTCAAACGTAATTTTACGAAGCTGTGAGAGTACTTTTTGGGCGCAAAGAAAACAAAAGTAACGGAGGAAGACAATTCGTCTCCTCCGTGTCACTGTAAATCAAATCAAAGCGTAAATAAATGTAGAAAATGTGGTGCGGCTGACAAAGAAAAGCATACGCTATTTGCGTTCAGTGGATACTTTCCAAAATGGTGCTACGGTGAAGCGGAGGCGAATTGTGTTCCGAAGATGAACGGAGATCTTACGGGTTTGGAATGACATGAGGGCAAGTAATTAATGACAACATTTTCATTTTGGGGTGGAGTAACCCTTTAAGTGTCAAAAAATTCTTAGTAAAATTCTTAGTAAAAAGTAGGACTTTTCTAAGAGTTGGAGACTTTTATAAAGAAGCTAAAAGCAACTTTCAGCAAAGTCTATGACTGATTCTTAAGCGTTGACTGAGGTGACACTTAAGTGTTGTGAACTAAGGACTACAGTGATGTCAACCTAAAATGGCCTGCTCACGTGAAGTCACTGCAGCACAATCATTTAATGTAACTACAGTAAAAAGTAGTGGCCAAAAGTGATGTCCAGCCTAGGAAATTTGACATCTTCACCCTTAATTAAATAAAAGTGTTAAAGCTTTTGTAAGCATATTGCATAGTTGCTTAGAGTCAATTGTTTTATTTGTGATAATAATGCAATGAAAAATGCCAAATTGTGCGGTCATCATTTTTGGCCATGCTGTCATACAAAGAAATTATGAACACATGCAAAAACAAGTGAGGACCAACAAAATGTTGTAGTCAATGTCAATGTTGTGAATTTAGTGATTTTGTCACTAGATTTAGTGACTTCCTCACCCCTTTTGAGACTTGTTTCAAAAGCCTAGCAACAAAATCAGTTTCTTGGACAAACCTTATCTAGATTCCAAGACTCTCCCACTGATCTATATTTATATTTATATAGCACAGTGAACTCGCCATTATGACGTCATCTAGCAACACTTTAGCAAGGAGTTGGCAACAATGGTCAGTGTTTTTCCCTCGTGTTTTGATGGTTTAAGTGAAGTGTGAGATCATTAAAAAAAACCTCCACACACCACTTTTGGCCACTGTTATGTTTGGTGGGGTTAGTGCCACAGTATTTAAAACGCTGCTTACTGTGTCATCACTGGTGCATTGCTGCATTTTTCCAATTTTCCAGCCCAAAAATGTAATTACTACTTTCATTTCTGCAGTTAGAGCATTGAAGTTACAATGAGAATCTTGACGATCATGTTTGTATTGTTTTATAAAATTCCATATCATCATATAACTCCAATATGTCATATCTTTGTTGGAAAGTGTTTGTCTCCTCCTCTTTGCTGACATCTTGTTACTCCTAACTAGGTTAGGAGACCTCTCCAGCTCTCTTAAATAATTTAGGAGCTGAGACCTAGACTTAACACTTTTATGAATCACTTTTATTCTTAAGTCTAGGAATAAGTAAAATTACGTCATTCTTAGAATTTTGACACACTTGAGGCTAAAATTTTATTCTGAGCGGCTTTATACATACGGCCCCAGGTCTTGAGAATTTTAAACCAAAAACATGTTATGTGTGAATAGCCCCTTAGACATTGTGAATGCCTACATTTACATTCGAGTGATCACCACCTCCACTAACCATACAAGCTTTCTTTGACATGACACTATGGCATTGCATTCAAGGTATTCACTTTTATCAGTTCATGCTTTCCTTGGGAATTGAACCAATGATATAGTGCCATGCTTTACTGTGAGAGCTGCAGGAATGCTATCACAATCATTAAAAATAATACATTGTTCACACCAAGCTGAAGCCCTTCCAGGCATCTCAGGCCACAGGCGGAGAGAAAACATCCTGAATGAAATACTTGTCGAGTCCATCACAGGTATGCAATCATATCTCAGTCAAAATATCTTTTTGGATATGTCATAAAATAGATGGCTGCCAGCTTGTCAAAACCTGAGCAGTCTGACCTGAGGCTGTGGGAATAAGCTTTTCTTTCTTCTCTAGGTCAGTAAGGCTTTGACATTGGGGTGCACAGAGGCTCTGAGCACAGGAATGGAAACGAGAGTCATCAAGCAGTTAGTAGATCACTCGGTTTACTGCCAGAGGCTTGCAAGATGGCCTGATGGAAGGGAATTGCAGTGCAGACTATAAGAACACCAAACAAGCATGGCCTTCATGCCCAGACACCTTGCCAAAAGCCACTCTTGACCAAGAAGTACATAAAAGGCTGACTTAAATATGCTAAAATTAATTTGCATAGGCCTGTGGATTTCTGAAAGAATGTTTTATGGAGTGATGTGACCAAACTGGATTTTTCTGGGCCCATGGGTCAAAATAATCAAGGATCATGAGTAGAAGAACACCATCCCTATTGTCAAACATGGAGGTGGACCAATCTTGTTATGTGGGTGCTTTGCTTTTACAGTTTGACTGTGTGACAGCAAGTATCAGGCCTTTTTAGTGAAGATTATAATGCCTTCAAATGTGTACAATGAAGCTTGATGATCATCGGACTTTCCAGCAGGACAGTGATCTCAAGTATGCATCCAAATCTACCAAAGTTGGTTCAGGGATCAGTCTCTAGATTTAAATCCCACTGAAAAATCTTTGGTGGAATTTGAAGAAAGCAGCAGCAGAATAGAAACCAGGGAATATGAGTGACCTGGAAGCTTTTGCACATAAAGAATGAACTATGATTCCACCAGTGAGGTGTGAGTGTGGCAAATCAAAAACATCTCTGTATTCTGACAAAATAAACTCTTTTGCATGCAGTGTTGTAAATTAAAAGTCTCTTAGAAATTTCGATAGTTGTCAATGGTCCAGTTAGGTGTTGTGTTCTTTGTATGTGGATACACACAATGAAAGCAGTGAAGGGTTTTTCAGTGTTTGGGTGCTTTGATTTGATGAGGTCGATCAAGAATCATTCATCACCAAGAATTAGGGACTAAGGTTTAGTGACACACATGTTCCCGGTCAAACGGAGTGTTTTTATAGGCACAAGTATGATTTAAGAATGAAGCACTACAATGCACTAAAATTCACAAACAGTGATGAACCAAAACTGTGATTTGCTGAAGTGTGGTGTGAGTGTGTATGGGTCCTTGTGTGTCATCAATTAGACCACAGCGTTGTGTTTTTTCAGGACTCTTTTGTGTTTGGGAGTGAGACGGGTTTGATCCTAAAAGGGCCTGACACATTCACTCAAAGGTCACATGAGGCCAAACCTGTTCAACTGACAAAGGTTGAATAATGCAGAGCATGAATCTGTGGAGATAAGTGAGAGCATTTCTTATATTTCTTATAGACTATATTAATGCTTGGCTTTCATTTAGCCAACAGGCTTTTAATGCTTCAAGAGCATATTGTGTACTGCTCTCTTCTTCCACTTGAGAGATTTCATGAGATTCACACTTCATGACAGAATTTTGCTTCCACACCATTAGCTCATTTAGTAAGAGCCCGTCTCCTACATCCTCTTTCATTTGTCTTCTGTCTTTCTTCTCTTTTACTCTTCAAAGGGATTTTTTGTTAGTAACTCAGGAGGCGAAGAATGCTGTGAGCTACTCCTGATCTGTGTCTCATACACATTGGCCCTGTGTCCAGCAGATATGAAGATTAAGATGCGAATTTGAGGATCTGATCACATGTGGTCAGTGCTAAATAAAGGTGGAAACAGGGGCTAAAACGTTTTGATTATCACTTTAAAACCACATATGTAGGTAGTGACCACACAGCATGTGAAGTGTAAATACAAAAAGTCTTCCCAGAGCCACCAGAGTCTTCCCCTCCACTCATCAGATCCAATTCTTGACCAAATGCTGTCTCTAAACTTCCTCTGAGCTCCCTGTCCTCTTTGGCATGACCAAGAGGTTTTGCTGTGCCAAAGTCCCCTGATCCACTGAGCATGGCTCTATCAGTTTTCCCATGGATGCTCTGCCCACTTAGCTTGAATTTTCTTTCTCTGCAACACTTCCAAGGTTTCTCTTTCCTCCAGCTCCACCATGCCTGTTTGTGCTGTTGACTGGGAGTTGCCTGGGTCTTCGATACCTGCTCTCCCTGGTCTGCTGAGGTCCTCTGCTTTGCCAGATTCCAAGTGGACTGCTGTTCCTCTGTAGTGATCGCTTGCTCCATCTGCTCTGCCATGTGTTGATTTCACACATCAGTCTCTGCCTTGAAATCAAAAAAAGGGATAGTCAACCACAGACACAAAGATCAACTCCAAATTCCTTTTACTTGTTTCAATCTTAAATAAACTTGTTACATTCTTGATGGTTAAGCATACCACAGCTCAGTTTCCCCAATGCCATCACTATCTGTAGAAGTCATTGCCGTGCCCACTCTAATTCTGAAGCTGCCATTGTCTAGCACTGACCTTCCCACTCCTGCCATACCAGAGCACACACCTTCCACAGACCCAGAGCCTGAGCCTACACCAACCCGCACATGAGCACATGCATGCCATGGAACCAGAGCCTGAGACGATGCCAGTCAAGCACATTCCACCAGAGGCATTATCTGTCCCAGTGCTAGAGCCTGCAACCATGTCTATCACTGAGCCCTGTGTGCCATAGAGGCAGGTCCTTCTCCCTGCCCTTTCAGCCTCTTCCTCTTCTGCCAGTCCTGTTTGACTGCCTTGTAGGGCTGCCGAATAAAAATTCGATTTTCAAATATTTGTTGAATTTAAAATAAAAATCCACATTCAAATGCAAAAACGTTGAATTCGACATTTAGGTGTGCGTCAGGCAGCCTTATCAGTGGCGCATGAGATGCAATGACAATGTAAGTGTTGTTGCTTTTTAATATTTTTGTTAGCCTATCTAGCTGAACCCACTAGATGCTGTGATGCTGCGTTGTTCATTCAAAATATTGGGGAAAATGAGAACATAAATGCAGAAAAGATCTTAATCAAAACCTGAAACCAAGCCATTCACACAGAACGCATATTTTGTGCATTTTCTAGAGGGACATCTATCACTACTGCACTCAGGTCTCACACAAGAGAGCCACATGTTTAGAAGACATGGAAAATTAGTTCAACTTTTAAAATACATGTCTCGAGACTTAATGCCATTTTTTATTTTTTTGTTTTTTTCTATCACACTGCATCTCATGTTTTTACATGAAAAAATGACTCTGTGTGAATTTCATCCCTTTGTATTAAACTGTGCATACATTATGTTGTTTTGTTTAATTGTTTAAGCAGCTTAATTAATTATATTTGGTTTATAAACATAATGCACTTTTTCATAGATAGTCATGTTATTTTATTGCTTTAATAAATGTGCATTAGTAATATAATTTTTATTCAGGAGAGAAGCCAAAAGCTTTTTTCTCCATAACTGAAATAATGCCTTTTAAATTCAAATATAATTTGAATATTGATTATAATTAAGTGCAAAATTCTAATTTAGTTTTTCAGCCATTTTGACAGCCCTGCTGCCTTGATGTCCAAGGCCCATCCTGAGTCCTTCCGGCAGTCCCATCCAGCCTCCAAGCTCTTTCATCTCTGCAGGTCCTATTCAGCCTCCAAGCTCCCTCGTCTCAGCTGGTTCCATTCAGTTCCCACGCTTCCTCGCCCGACTCAAGAAGTCACCCAGATCCCGCTGCCCTCACTGCTCCTGTTTGAGCTATTGGTGATATCCGGTATGATTGTTTTGATTTCTCATCTCTCTTTCAGTTTCCTTCTGTGTGACTCATAGGATGGATGAATTACGTGTCAAAAACAAGTCAGCTGTTGTCAAACATTGTTCATCAACTGAAAGTATTTTATTGTTCAATTTGAAAATGTAAATAAAAAAAACACTAGGCGCAAATTTATATTGTCATACTTTGTCATCTTCTATTTAGATTTTTTGTTGGCTGCTTTGGCTTATTGTGATTTCTTATTTAAATGAGCGGCTTTGCAGCTTATCTAGCAAACATCTGGCCAAATGTAAAAATGTGCTGTGGAGCAGCCAAGTGTTTTCTCTCTGTCTGTGTGTGTGTGTGCGCTGATGTCTGGATCAGCAGAAATAACCGAGCATCTGACTCCAGTTTATTAGATGATCTGCACTAAGATCATATTCCCTCTTATATTCATTTTTGAGGTGAGATAATATGATAACATTTGATTAAATATCACTATTTGTTGCTTTATTCAGTCTGTGGTAATGTACCTGAACCAAAGCTACAAGCAGAGAAGCACATGACAGGAAACTGGCCTCGATGAAGGTATATCACCTCTTATTCATTTTGCATCCATTTAATTTCCTGATTGTACAGTTCACTACAGAACCTCCATATCAACATTGTCAAGGTGTTTGTCCAGGTTTTTTCCTGGATTCACTCAGACTGCATGGCAAAATGACCAAAATGATGGAAAACCTTGAATGACCTCCTTCTGACCGACCAGCAATCTGATTGGATATCCAGCTAGCCAATAAAAATTCACTATTCTTGTTCCTGATTGGCAGGGATTTCTGCACTGCTGCTGCTACACTGTGCAGGCTCTAAATCACAGAACAGAGAAACAGAGCAAACCTGATTCAGTCATCTGACACCGCTCATGCCTGCACAGACACATTAAACACACGGTACACATGATCTTAGGTGTGCCATTTTCTCACCTGAGTTCATGGCCTTAACCAAGATAGCAGGACACGTCCCCCCAATACTGAGATTGCAGGGGTTTTATTTTATTTTATTCATTTATTTTTTTTCAGTAACTGATTCTTACACTATTACCCATAATCCAATCAAAAGTATGTGCTTTCAGATCTGCAACCAGTGTAAATAGTTATTTACCATTGCTAACCTAAAGTTTGGAACATGACTGTTTTGAATAGATAACTGTTTGCTATGCTTTGTCATAAATCACAGTGGATTCTCTTAAAATAAATAAATAAATAAAAACCTCCCTTTTACATTCTAAATTATTGAGCTGTATGTGATATGTGTGAATAATAAATACAGATAAAGACTGTAAGAGACACTTGTTTCTGTCTAAACCAGTTCAAATTAACAAACTATTAACTACAACTTTTGCCTCAATAAACTCCCAATTTGCTTAATAGTGCGGTAGTTGTTAAGTTTAGGTATTGAGTAGGATTAGGGATGTCGAATATAGTCATGTAGAATAAATGCTTTATAAGTACTAATAAACAGCCAATATGTTAATATGCTAATAAGCAACTAGTTAATTGTGAGAATTGGCCCCTATCCTAAAGTGTTACCTCTAAACCATAGAGTTAAAAAGACACAACTGACAAATTCCATAGCACTGCATTTGTGTTTTAAAATGCATACATTCACTGAACATCACTGGAAAACATTTGTTCATTCTTGAAGCCAGATGAAAAAGAATGTTGTTTTTCTCCTGATGCTTGAAGTGAACACACAGACATCCCAGCGTGTGTAAATGTGTAGATCTGCATCAGTCTGCAGTGAGTTGATGACAGTCTGGTGAATCTGCTGGTCTGGTGGAGACCTGACAGCTGGAAAAGCTTACAGGAATGATAATGGAGAGATCATGTGGCCTGTGCTTCCCACTTAACATTTGAAGGCAGCGAGACTAGAGAATTATCTTTCACAAGCGGACCATCACAATGCAGGCAAAGGTAAATATAATGCATTCGTACAGGAGGGATGTGAATGCAGTGAGATGATGAAACCCTCAAATCACTTGCAGAGAAATGTGATGGTCTAAAGCTAGCAATGCTAAATGAATGCTTCTTTGAAACAGAGAAATATTTGCAACCATTAGGGATCGGTTCGGTTTGTAGATGTTCACATTAAGGAGCGTAATCTTCAGCCACTGACTTCCTGAAACTGACAGCTTTACGTTTCTCTTCTCTTTCTCTCTCTCTTCTGTTCCTGTGAGGATTAACGGAGCCACTGTTTGCAGGTGTACGCCTCTCGACTGCACAGATCGCTGGTAAAAACGGCGGGTAACACTACATTCAACCAGGGTGTTATATGCAGTAATGGTCTCAAAGATCATGACAAAAAAAAAAAGACACAAAATGAAATCTTGTGCACTGCAAAATGTATTGGAAAATAAAAACACAATACAGTCGATCTTGTTAAAAATAATTCTAATGACTCTGGTTGGAATACAGTGACTATACTGCATCAGGTGAAATGGCATCATGCATAGATTACTAGTTTGTAAAGGAAGAAGCAGAAACTGTGTGAGGTCACGGTTTATGGTGAACTGGGAAACACCATATGGCTTAATGGGATTTTTTATGACTAATTGTTCCCATGTTAGCATTGATGACTGTCGCTGTAAGTATGTAAAGCTAGAATGAACCTGCAGCAATCAATCTGCTCTAACGCTCATCAAATAATGCAAAGGCATGCTGTGTGATTTAGAACAGATCAATCGCAATTTAGTGCTTTTTAAAATATTTGTTATTGTACAAAAAAATTCTTTTAGGTTTCTGAATTGATCCTCTGTCTATATAACCAAAATTGCTTAAACAAATAAAAGGCTTCAGCAGTTGTTTTCCTTATTTATGCTTTTTAAATGAAGTTCAAGGGGGAAACTTTTATTATCCTAAACGTGTTAAAACAGTGTTATAAAATAATCAGATTTTACTGTGATTTCAAACCGGGTCAGGAGATGCTGGACTGGTTTGACTGAGCGACTTTAATAGCTGATGTTCAGGAGAGGGTTAATTAGGAGATGGACATCAGTGATTACTGCTGAAAGAGACTGTGTTCAGTCCGGTTCACAGACGGTCTGTGGAGGGATTGAATGCGCTTCCACAGTATCTATATCAATTTTTGTTTGTTTTATTGTTATTGTTTCACAACGGTTTGTTTTTATCCCATTTGCAGTGATGCATGGCCCAAACCTTCAGTGACGTGTGAGTAATGGCAGCGTGTAACAGATTACTGTCACAGAACATGGCTGTTTGCTTAACCTCTTCACGAGCGCTCGAGCGGGAGGCAAAGGTCAAGAACACAGTCCTGTCGTTACCCTGATTACTTCACGATTCATCAGGCACACCAGGGCTGAGACTGAACACCGACACACAGACACCGACGGCAGCTACAGACAGCCCCTCACACACATGCGACATGAACACCTGAACACACTCGACCGGAGCAAACGGCCTTCTGTGCGCCAGAGCATTTCCAAAGCTTTCATTCTCTCAACAGACTGTCCTCCAAAACTCATCAGGAGGTAAGCGAGAGGCTCAGCGATTTGGGTGAACCTTCTTGAGATCTGTGAGCACTATTTCTTGAGAATGCTATCCTGTCTATGAAACATTGTGTTTTAGGATGGATATGATCTTGTGGACTCCAGTTCTGTTGTTTCATCAAGGTGCTGTCACTTTAAGAGCACTTGTTTCATGCGTGTGAACTCAGGAATAACATCTGAAGCCTGTCTCTCTGTCTAGAGAGTGTCATAAAGTCCTTGTGGAAGCTGGGATGTGATACGAGTAAAGAGTGGAATCATCTTCATGTGGGTAGATGATTGATGACCAGAGGGATAAGAGTCTGAAATACTCTCGACTACTCCAGCGGAGCCCCATCAAAGGCCAGATTTAACACATGGACATGGTTTTGAAGGAACTCCTGTTTCTGCTGCTGTTGTTGTGTGACGAGACGACAAAAACACTCACTAAGCAAGCACTGACGTGAATGACTTCAGCTTGAGTTGAGAACTGAACTAAATTAGATCATTCAGCCAAACCATGTCTAATAGTCTTTTAGATGTGCAAAAGAACACAACAGTGGCCAACAAGAACATCAGTCCAACTTCCACTCCATACGTATGCATCTACAAACAAAATGCCATTTGATTTGATGTCATGTAAGTACATAAGAGTCCATACTGTATTTAGTGAAATCAGACCTTGAGCAGTAAATGGCCATCAGAAGACTAGATTCACTGAACAATCACATTGAGAGGATGTAGGTGTGTGTCCTATCCTCTTAAGACCCAAGAAAAAAGTTTTAGGAAAAAAATAGTTTTTTTCATGTCTTTAAATTGTTTAGAGCATTTAGAATAATGTAAAAAAAAAAATAATAATAATTAAAAAATGATATTTCATTCATAAGTTATGCTATGTCCTCGGTTGAGGACATCGGGACTCAATTTCTTTGAAAAACTAAAAAGACATGAATGAACATGCATGGGCAAAAACAACTGATTTTTTAAATCACCAAATCATTTTTAGTTTAAGATTTTTTTTTTTTTTTTTACCCATCTTTGTATAAAGATGATTCTCAACTATGTTATAACAGAATGATTCAATATATCTTTTTTCTTTCTGCAAAATGTGTGTAAAATGGCCATAAACAGGTTTTCTCATTATATACAATGTATCTATAAACTAAATCTAATTTGCATATTAATGTGTTTTTGGGGCAACATGTAATGAAAAAAGAAGTGTAATAATGGGAGTAATAATTGACCAGATTTTCATAATAATACATAATATTTCATAGAATATTGAAATATAATTTCTTTCCCTATTCATTTGTTATGTCTCCCAAAATGCGTAATAAACATGCTTTTAGTCCCGGTGTCCTCATATGAGGACATGTATGAAATCAACGTCCTGTTTCATAACAGAAGGTCATATTTTGATTTGAAACCCCATAACATTTTCCAGAGATGTTGATTTATGACACACAATTTAAAAATTAGATTTAAATGATAATTACAAAATATGATCATATTTCCATAAGAGTGTCACTAAATTAATTTCAGACATATTTGAAGACCAAGGAGAGGGAGTGGTCATGGTGAAACATCCAATCATGTGGTGTCTCTGAAAAGCCCTGAATGTGCTCTGTACAGGACATCCAGACTTAACACTGTGGCATGTACAGTCTCAGAGAAATTCACTAAAATATAATGTCCTCGTATGAGGCCGCAGGATCTTAAGAGGCTAATGGAGACATAAGTTTGGACATTACAGTACAATTTTAGTGATCTACTGTATACTAAATTTGATATTAAATGAAGTTTCTTGATCTATGTTCAACGAATAAAAAATATAGTAAAGTGGGTTTAAACGTCACTTTTACTACAGTTAATATTTCTCCACTATAGTAATTGTGAGATGACAGGAATCCCCGAAGCACAGCCTGTTTTCATTGTGTGTGACGGTGCTGCAGAACCAGAGCCCGTGTCTGTCCTCAGGCCATTAGAATATGAATCAGCACGGTCACAGATACACACTGCAGTAACGCTCGCTCTGTCCTCACGTTAGTGTGTTTTGTGTGTTTTTATGTTTTATGTTTATGGATATTACACTGCATTGGTGCAGTGATCTATGAAGAAGTTGTGTGCACTTGTGTCTAGGATGTGATAAAATGAAGTGAACTAAATTTATTAGATATTAGATTATTTGATAGACTTAATTTACAGTGCTATTAATTGTATATTTTAAATACTATATTTCATTACAATATGTTGTATTTATAATAATTGTGTCCTATTACATTTTAATACTAAGCAAGGAATATTTACTGCAAATTTCCATTATTTGCTCCTTATTCAGTGACTAGTTCATGAAAAAGTAAATGCTTTTATTATTTCAACAACACATTTAGCATGTTTTAGTCATTATAAAGCAAGTGAACCTTTCTTTGTAAAGAAACTGGTTTTACAGATTAAATTTATATCAATACAGAAATAGAGCACGGAATCATTTATTGATTCTATTTCTAAAGTGCAACATCAATTCTAACAAACTGTCATATAAAAGCATCTCTGTTTAAGAGAGAGTTTCTAGCTTTGCATTTCAGCACATTTCAATCAAATGCACATCAAAATACATTTTTGGAAAAAAATACATTTCTAATTTTAGTCTTAGTCAATGTCATTTATCATAATGAACACGTCATTATGTTCCACATTCTAAATATTATGTGATAATGGAATTTGTGATAAAAATCATACATGTTGAAGGCAAGGACTTTTTTTTGATGATTATTTCTCTTTTAAATTCAGTTTTCACCTGTGTGATCTACACAACACACTGTAGCCCAAAATTTCTCAACATTCAGAACTTGATTTTTAGTGTAATGATTAATACTGCTGTAAGTAAACAGACCGCACGCGTGAAGCAGAGCGGCTGTCTCGGATGAGCTCATGAACCCGGAGCCAGGAGAAGATAAGCGTAATTAGAAGTGACTTCCAGTGCCAGTGATCCGTGCAGGTTATTAGTGCTGTCACGAAACGCTGCAGATGCTGCTGCACATGCGCTCTGATCCCTTCAGCTCTCTGTCAAGGTCATCCACAGCCTCTCCCGACCGCATCACCTGAAGAGGGCAAACAGAACACATAAAAACCTGCGCAATCCGAACAGTGCAGTGCATTCAGACGCTCCAAGATGCAGAAGGTCCTCTGTTGATCTGGAGGTGAACGTGCTGGACAGAGCAGGGCTGCTGGTGTTTCCTCCAGAAAAATCCATTAAAATGCTTACAAAAAACAAGTTACAGTTAGATTAGCATGATGAACTGACTAATAGTTTACTGACAGATATAGATATGACACAGACAGGGAGACTGTATAAAGATCTGGGTATTTGGAAGTGTTTTGTGGAAGTGATTTCATATCATAGCTCAGTCTGTTTAAAATGTCAGATTTGCTTGTTCTTATATTGGCAGAGATTCTCAATAAGGCAAATCACAGCATCTTAACTTGCACTTCCGCTGTTGTAGTGTAGTTTAATGATTGAGCCGCTTTTACTGCTTGTTCAGCCCAATGAACATTCCCTGGTGTGAGAAGGTTTCCAAAACCAGATGAAGTTTATCAAGTAAAACTGAACGGCTACAGGAGCTGTCAGGTCCAAATATGCTGAACCCAGAATATGCATTAATATTTCATGGAGTTGGATAAAATATTGTTTTTTAAAAAAGAAGGCTATTGCCAAACATTTTCTTTTGAGGCACTGAAATCTTTAAAACATTGCTGAATATGGTAGCATAAAAGGAATGATGTTGCTGGTGGTAGGCTTGTTGAGAGCTGTGAATGTTATTAGAGGCGATGGGGATCATCATAAGGTGAGCAGGCTCTGCTCTTTGGATGGAGGTTGAGGTTAGAGAGCAGATTGTCCTGTTACAGACTCACTGAGAATGAGCAGAATAATACATAGAAATGAATATTTTATATATATTTAATAGCCCTTACAAAACCTGCATGAAACTGAAAATGTTTTACTGAGGAAACTTGATGATCATTTTTATTACCATGGTTTACAATGGCAAGTGTGTTGTGGTTTACTACAAATAATTGAACTAAAGCGATGTGTAGTTTTTACTTTACATTGGTTTTGAAAATCTGAAAAAAAAGTGTAAAAAAAACCCCAGAAAAGTTATTACTGTGGAATATGGAATAATTATTATTAAAGACAGCTCGAGCTTCCTGTGTGTGACGTTTAATAGTAATTATCCGCCCTTGTTTTTCTTTGTGTTCCTGCACTTCACAATAAATAAATAAATAAATAAATAAAAATGTTGCTCTTACATTTTTGTATAAACTACGAATCTAGTATCTGAGAGCGCCGAATTATTTGATACAGGCCTATATTAGAACTGTTTAGTAAAAACCGTGCGATGGACCTTGCAGTATAAACAGTCATCATAATTATTATTATTATTATTATTATTATTATTAGGCTATTATTATTTGTCATGCATCGTTAACTGTACTTCGGGGGCTCATTTTGCACTCTCTGAATATGGAAATACGGCCCGTTCCTTGGGTTCCTTTTTTTATTATTAAATTATGAATTGCCTCTACATATTATCACATTAAATGATTATATAGGCATGATATTGTCGTAATCAGTTTGTTTGCTGGACTTCTGAAGAGCCGCCCGCGGCAGTGACGTCATCATGGAAATTATTCAGTGAAAGTCAAATTTAAAAGTGTTTGCTCCACTGTATGATTCGATGTTATAATAATATATTATTTGAATTACCCGTGCAGCTTATTTTATAGAATTTTATTCAATCTAATATCATTTGCTTAGAGATTAATTTAATAGTCTATTTTATTTTCGTATAATTCGTATTTTTGTAGCTACTTTACAAAACGTTATTTTATTTATTTATTTGTTTTGTTTTTTCAATCACTGCACTCAAGGTGCTCTTCCAACTAATTAGGTGCTAAAACCAATATATTTACAGCAAACAAACAAACAAACAAACAAACAAATAAATTAATAAAATTTATTGAATTACAGCAGGGGACAGAACAATATAATAGTTTGTTTTTATTTTATTATCCCATACTTTAATTCAATAAATATATTTACAGGGCGCAGAACATATTTTATTTTTAAAAAATGTTTTTATACAAACAAAAACATTCTACACCATATTTGGCATATTTTTCAAATATGTTTATATTTTTCGAATATGTTTATATTTTTCGAATATGTTGGCGTATAAACTGTTTTTGTTCCGGAAGTCCATATGCTCACAGCACACAGTTAGAATTTGACTAGCTGTAATTTTTGAATACCTCAAATGAAAACTGTCTCGCATATATCATTGAAATGATCCGTCTTTGGGTTATGAGCTCTGTAAACTTTATAAATAAATAAATACATACACAGGCTACATACATAAATGCCATCATTCACTCACCCTCACTTAGTTCCAAACCTGCATGAATTTCAACTAACCAACACTAATATAATATTTTGTGTGTGTATTCCACAGAATAATGATTTAACAGCGATTTAATATCAGCATTATTATTTCAATAACGTCGTATAAAATTTTGGTCTGTAAAAGGAGAACAAATTAACATTTTTCTATGCATTGGACTTGCTGAATTAAATCTATACATCAAAACATCTATTTTCGTTCAGTTGTTTTAGAGACTCGAGCTCGCGGCCAGGCCAAGTACCTGTTCAAAATGAGAATGTATTTAGCAATAAACAATATTACAGCTAAATAACGTTTCAAGTTTTTTTTTTTTTTTTTTTTTTTTTTAAATCTTTGAACCACCACATATAAGCCCAAAATGCGCAGTAGGCCTATAAAGAAAATCGTTAAATTATTACTTTGATGAATGCAGTTCGCTGTTTAATTAAATTTGCTCATATTGTACATTTCGATTTGAAAATAGAGACACTAAAGAGAAATCCTTGCTTTTTTTTGCATTTTGCAATTCAGACAAAAACAAACACTTATTGTTTTTTGTTTATTAGTATAAATTCTTAATTTCTGTAAATACAAAAGCGCTTTTGGTTTTTCAGTGCTAAACAAATAACCTTTTTAAAAAGTGCAGAACATTAAAGCAATAATTGAATGTAGTAATAATGTCGGCTTAAACTGGATCCCACCTGCACAGAAGTGAGTATTACGCTGTGTTAGGCCTGTATTCAAACAGCCTCAGACCGCTAGAGTACGGAATACCAAAAAGTGCTTTAGTAGTTTGCATACATTGCTAATACATTGTAGATTCTTGGGTCATGTGCTTATTTATAATTTATTCGTTTACGAATTGCGCCGTATGTCTATTATTATTTTAACTAGCCGTTAATTCGCTTGTTTTTGTTGAATTTGAAATCATTTGACTGCGGCTAATGTTGGTATGGCTACATTTTGCAAAATGAGGCCTAAATGTAAATTGTAGTAATTTTTACAAGTCTAAATCCAGTCTCACAAGTGGTCCGAGATTCATGTTTTATTCATTTTAAAAAGGCAAACAGAAAGACAAAGCGTACTTGTAAACTCTGGGACGCCAAGACGATGTGTTTTCGTATGCTATGATCTAGCCATGTTTGACATGCATGCCTCTGTGAGCTCCACATTATCATACAAGCCATATTTCATCACTATTTGTGTGTGACCTGAGAAAACGGAAATAAATAAAAGCTATGATGAGCGTCAGATTCTTTGTCTTTCTATCACTCACCCTCATTGACTCCCAATTGATTTAATACCAGCAACAAATATAATTTCAGCAGGACTGCTGATTATGGATCACGAATGACATCAAAAACAGTTAAGAAATATAATATAAATTATCCCGACTTCGAACAGCATATAAATAGTCTGGAGTTAAATCGCACTGGTAATTTTTCACCAAAAGGTAAGAACGCTTTCCAAACACATCGAAATGAAGCACAGGTCGTCAAATTGTACGGAAGCGTTTAGTCCAGGATTAAATGATTTCACCGCATCGAAATCACTTTTCCCATCAGTTTAAAATGAATCTGGAGAGACCCTGCCTTGGTGGGACAGACCCCCAGGTAAGCCGCTGGAAACAGCAGGTGAGAACGATGATAAAGTGTTCCTCAGGCTGTCGGTGAGTAACGTCTGCTGAGGGCTGAACGCGTTTGGCTGCAGGGCCGGTGGGTGCAAGTAGCCCGACGGAACGGATAACAACCCAACGGGGGACGAACCCACCCCGTAAGAGTTCGTCAAACCGAGAGGAGCGCTGGAGCTCCCCAGAACGGGCCGCGGCTCGACTCCAGGAGCGAAAGAACCGTAACCGTGACCCTGATTCAGAAATCCGTGCGACGCTCCGTTGTAATGCGGATGGTGTAAAGACAACAAAGGCGATATCTGCCAGTACAGAGGATTATTTGCTGTCTCGTTTATTCCCAAACCCAGCGGGGAAAATCGCAGTCCTCGTTTGATAGCCAGCTTTCCTCTGGAAGTCGCCGAACGTCTCCGGAGTTTGCCGGTCGTTCCGCCGATAAAAACATCGTCGCTCGAAGGGTCCAGCATCCAGTAGTTGCCTTTCCCAGGGTCATCATAATGTCTTGGCACTTTTACAAAACATTTATTGAGACTCAAATTGTGTCGGATTGAATTCTGCCAGCCCTGCTTGTGCTCCCGGTAAAACGGAAAGTTCTTCATGATAAATTCGTAGATTCCGTTAAGCGTTAGTCTCTTCTCAGGGCTCTGTCTAATTGCCATCATAATCAGCGCGTTGTAGCTGAACGGCGGCTTGTCGAGCTTCGCGCTTTTGCTGGGCTCTTCTGCAGCATCTTGGACTTTCTCCGAGTCCAGCAGCGCCGCGGGCTCCATCGCTTCGGGCTCCGCGGATCGTTTCGGGTCGCTTACCGACAGAAGCTTGTGCTTCTCCGGACGCGCCGTGTCGTGTTTGTCGCTTTTGGATGGAAGCAGCAGACTCTTGATACTGAAGGAACTCAGTTTTTGCAGCGCCGTTGATTCTTTCTGATCCATGTCGCTTTATTAAACTTTTGAAAAATAAAGGTCGGGCGCTGTCAGGACATCATATGTGAGGAAAAGCTCTTGGAGAGGGGAAGAGCCAGAACTGGAAAAAGAAATTGACTAATTAAGGAGGTTCCTTGATATGGTTTCCTCACTGAAAGAGGGAGGAGCCTGGAGCGGATTGTTTTAGCACAGCTGATCCTGATCTGATGCACGTTTCAGGAAGTCATTCCGACCACAGTTTTATCATTCCATGACAAATACAGGTCCTTCTCAAAAAATTAGCATATTGTGATAAAGTTCATTATTTTCTGTAATGTACTGATAAACATTAGACTTTCATATATTTTAATTTTTTGAGAAGGACCTGTACAGTATATGGCACCTACCACAACACACACACACAGACACACACACACACAGAGTCAAAAGAATGCTTTACCCTGGGCCAAGCTCACAAATGTTTCCGAAGACAGTCTTAACTTACAGACTGCGGGTTATTTATTGTGTTGCACCAACGCCAAACTGGATTTATGATAAATTCTCTATTTTGGTTAATATTATTCTCACATCCATTAGGCTACAAGATCGTGAGAGAGCATGTGATGTATGGATCATGATAAAGTTTTTGCAAGTATTTTCAGGACCCAGGTGAAAAAAGGGCACTTCCATAATGTATACTAAAAATGACTCTTTAGTACTTTTTAAGATAACTTAAGTTCATCTAAGTGTACTCAGCTGTGCTATTTTAGGACACCATGAATATGAACTAAAATGTGCTTTTAACATACTATCTCTGTATTTAAAAAATAGTTACCACTTGTAGTACACTTGAACCCATCTTTCATACACTAATACACTCAAGTGTACTACAGGTAAATACATTTTTAAATACAGAGATAGTATGTTAAAAGCGCATTTTAGTTCATATTCACAGTGTCCCAAAATAGCACAGCTGAGTACACTTAGATGAACTTAAGTTATCTTAAAAAGTACTAAAGAGTCATTTTTATTATAATTAGTGCACAAAAATAGAGAACTTTAAGTACATTATGGAAGTGTACTTTTTAGGGGAGTGCTTTCATTGGTTTTAGCTTGCTCATGTTTATGTGTAGATTATTATTTCAATGCAAGATCTTTTTTTAATCTTGTTTTTGGTATCTACCTTTATAAGTTTATTCGTCTTCATGTGGTTTGATTTATTTAGAGTGGAAATTGAGTTTCAGGGCATTTAATTCGTACTCCTACATGCTACGAATCATGCACTGACTGGCTTTCTCCAATCTCTATATCACAAGATCCCCGTTGCAATATGTTAAAATGTTCTAACTCCATAACTGAGACAGCTGGAGTGTTGACAAGGTATAGACTAAATGGTATAAATAAATCTAACGTTCAAAAACTGCTTCTGAAAAGGCTTCTGAAAACTCTGATTTGCATAGCAGGAATAAATAATATTTTCCAATATATTCAGATAGAAAATAATTATTTAGTTTGTCTTATTGTTAGCAATTGTGTTATATAAGCACAAATGAGCTGAAAATGTGTCCCACTTTACTGACTGCAGTGTCACAAATTAACATGTGTCTTCCTCCCGTTCCTAGTGTGGCTTTACCTTGTGTTTGGCTCTATTAAAGACTGTTTCGTTTATCCACGTCTCCGTCGTTCCTCCCAGCACAGTTCATCACAACTTTACACTAGGAAAAAAATATGCTAGGTTCCTTTACATGCCCCAGCTACTTTTTTGGATTAATTTATTTATTTATTGGAATCTATACAATTCTGCTTACAATGACCCAAACATACAGGATCTTTATTATAAAGACAATTCTCAGACAAAATTGTGGATTTGGTTAATAGGCTTAGCAAAGGTGTATTCACATGTGCATTTCTGATGGTTATATATATATATATATATATATATAATTTTCAATAGTGAGAATGTTAATTCCAGATATCTTTACTGATTTTTTCCCAGTCAGAAGTACAAAGAATTTCCTAGCCAAAAATCATATTGAGATATGCATAACTAAAATGCAGATATCTGAGATTTGACAAAGAAGAATTCCAATCTATTATCTATTATGAACTGTACTGTAACTAGTCCGAAATCAAGTTCAAAATATTTGTGTTGTTGTAATTGTGAGTAGTAATGCTTTCGATAGAAGGGCCTACTCAGATGTGATTCTGGACGTATCCAGTGGGTTGTGGTTAAATGTCTGAAATACGGCCTGTGGTTAAAACAAGCTCATGATATTTTCATAGTTTCGGCATTTATAAACAATTTCATGTCAGATTTCATTACAAATTTGAAAAATGTGAGTGTGGCAAGCAGTTTTCGAGATTTCATTATTTCCCCATTTAAATAGACAGCAGTTGGTCTTGGATGCCTGAAATACATGGCCGCTGAGTGACTTTCCTTGAAAGGGAATTTGAGCAGCCGCTGTAGAAAGATGGTGCTGTCAGAGCTGCAGGTCCAGATGCTCAGACCAACATCATATAACACACTGTCAGAACTGAGGACAGGACAATCGATGCAGGCTAACAGAACGTAGTCAAGAAACTGTTGAAGCACACACTTCAGAGTGTTTACAATGCATCTGTAAAATAAGTTTACATGCATTTTAATGTGCATCTTATTGCTGTTCTTGTGATTATGATTATCACTGTGAAATTGTAGAATCTTGTGTAGAAATCACTCAGCTACAATCTAATCAAAAGAGTTTAACCTGATCTGTTTCATTCTCAGGCATAATATCCAAATAATATCGCATGTTGTTTGGATCCTATATTATTTGGGGGGGGGGGGGGGGTCAGAGCACATGGGGTGTGGTGAAAATTAACAATTTTATTGTGTAATTTTTATGCTTTAAATAGGGCTGTCAAGCAATTTAATTTTTTTTAAAAATCTAATTAATTACATGATGTGCTGATTAATTAATTTTGTTAATTAGATTAACTAATTGGCACATCATAAGCTGATTAATTCAGTTATTATGTTAAAGGCATTATTATGTTAAATTAGAAATGCCATAGCTGACATAGCTTTAGAAATTGATATTTTAATTAAATTTCATTTTTAATTTAATTTTTAACTAAACAATGAAATATTGAAATATGAAATGATTTTAAGAAAGAAAGAAATGATACAAGAAACTAACAGCGCCAATAGGTCTTAATGAGTGAGTGAGTCATTCAGTCATTCAACCGATTCGTTCAAATGGCCGAGTCTTTATGAATGGATCTCTGAATCTTTGGCTCAATCGATTCGTTCAAGAACGTGGATTCATTCAGTAATGAATCGTTATTTATTGTCAATTCATGTACAGTGCAAATTACCTTACTCTCAGACCCTTGGTGCATACAGATAACACTAAACACTAAAGGTGGAATGTAAAAATACAATAAATACAAATTAAATATAATATTAAAAAAATACAAAATACACTATAAAATACAAATATAAAATACAACTATACAAACATACAAACATAGGTCACATGGCAGAGTGCAAACCAGTGAAATGAAATCTGCACATGCATTTTACACGCTTAAGTGTTTTTGCTCCGTCCAAGCAATAAATGCACGTCTTTGAATGAACGCTTCAACTGCTCAGGTAATGTCAGTAAAAATACAGTTTTAAATTAGTCAGAGCTAAAGAAAGGCATCTTATTATATATATAAGTAAAGCTTCAATTATGCATAGGTTACTTTCTATCCAGTCTAAATCCACACGTTCAAGGCTGCCTCTTATTAAAAAATGTTAGACAGAATTCACAGGCTGTAGCTCCCTCTAGTGAGCCTAGGTAGGTAAGTAAATAAATGTGTCAGTACATCACTGAATGTAAACTCATTTTACAGATTTCTCTTCCTATAGATGTATAGTTGTGTTGATGGAGTGCTGCTGTAGTCACTGTCTGCATCCCTACAGTCTTCTACAGCAATTCACCTGCTGCTGCTCGATGATCTGAAAACATTTCAGACGCTCCTCTTCACAGGTGACAGGTGTTACACTCTCACAGCAGCTGCTCTTAGCCTGATGCTACACGGGGCAACTTTTTTTGAGCAATGTTGCTTGGGCACTTTCCCAATGAGAATCTGGATACTTTATATCAGTCGTGGGCCCCATGTCTCACCTGGTTGCCCATTGATAGCAACATTGCTCAAAAAGTTGCCCTGTGTATCATCAGCCTTAATGACAAGAGGGATATACAAGCTACAGGAGAATAACACAGTATCGCAGTTACTTCACTGATTAGATGAATTCCACTCAGGTCTTATAACAGTCAAATCTTTCTGGACTGTGTCACATTAGGTCGAGCTTCTTAGATATGTCAACAATAATTTAATGTTAAAATTATTATAGACAGAAAGCATAAAAACTATCTTATATTGTTTTTTAAAGCATTGCGATATTGTGTTGTGTCCATCAGCTCCTGATAGCCTTATGTTACCTGCAGTTGCTCACAAGCTGCAAGCGCCAATAAAGAGCTGCTTCAGTGACCAATATGGTTTACAAAAATTATTTATTTGTTTGTTTGTTTTTCTTATGAAGAATCTCTTTTGGTGTGAGAAACCACTACAAATAATTCAACGAGTGAGTGAACTGTCTGAATGAATCGATTTCAGACCTTGTTGTAAACCTATATAGCTGCTGCCTCTATCCGTATATATCCACTGATGTAATGCACACACAACGATGCAGAATAAATAACGTGTTAATATGTAACGTCCAGTGCAGAAACATGACAGTCCAATTTAGTGTTTAGTCAGTTATATCATTAGATTCTTACTGATATTTTTTTTTTAAATTATGATCTGTATCTGTACTATGATATTATGTTCTTTACAGTGGAGTTTTTCTGTACTTTCTCTCCATGATTTAGAAGTGCTGTAAAACTGTGCTCCGCAGGGCCCTTTGAAGTGGCCAGTTTTGAGCACTTCAGTTTGAACTATGATGGTTTTCAGTCTGATGTGTCTTTCAGAGGCAGATGTATCTGGATTGCAATGCAGAGCGGATTTCATCACAGAGTGTTCTCAGCTCACAGCTAATGTGCTGCTCCTGGCATCTAGTGGTTAGACTACCAAAGTACCCTAACATTACATACTAGCTCGTTTTAAAAGTATCAGTGTGTATGTATTGTAAGATGGCTTGTCACTGTACCGCTGGAAAATAGAACTGCAAATGAATGTAAAAGCAAAACAAAGTTTGCTGGATGTCAGAAGTTGTGGACTTGAGGAATAAGAGAAAGTTTGAGAGCGTGTGTGTGATCGCTGTCTCTCAGCGCAGTGCTGATTCTGACTGATCTGAGAACAGTGCTATGAAGGGATGGCATGTAAAACAACCATCCACTGTAGATCAGTGTATCACGTAAACCATCAACTGATCACATATTAAATTCTCTATCAGCAGAGCATCATGTACAGACTCACTTCTAAAAGTGCAGTTTCATTAGCAAAATTTCATGTGTAAAAACAGCTCTAGTGTCTCTTGTCAATAGTGTAGTGAATTGTGAAGCACTACTCACACAGATGTCACTTTCAAACCAAGCAGCTTTCTGTTGCTCAACATGGTGAATTCACATGACTAACTTGAAAATGAGTGAAATTTAAACGCACAAGTTTTTCGTCCTCATTCCTATTGAGTTGACTGGATTTCACTGGATTTCTTTTTTAAAAAAAGTTTGCAGAGCAACAGTAAATATGACTGCACCTTAATGCAAAGTACTGTAGCTAACCTTACAAAACTGAGCTCGATAGGGATTCGAGAAAATGCTTGATTTCCCTGCTCCTACATATCTGGATTTTAAGATGTTCAAATGCCAAAAAATGGCACATAAGAGGCCAGTTTATGTTTATACAATATGCAATCATTTAACCCAACAGAAATGTCCTTAAATAAGAAATTCAGTAAAATCACACACACTTTCTTTATTTAATATTTGTGTTTGACTTTTCATCATTATGGTTTGAATAGAAACTTTATTACAGCCACTTGAAATCATTATTACAGATCAAATCTAACCGGTGCAGGTTTTCTGGTGTACTTATGTTGCCTGGCTATATTCAAAGTTTTACTCTCTTGGTCTTTTTATCATCTTTTATTCTGTCTGATCAGTCATTTCAGTGTAGTGTGTTTATCATGCCTTGTGTGTGTGTGTGAACTTGTTTTTACTACTTTGTGAGAACCAAAAGACCACACAAAGATAGTACAATTAGGAAAGTTTGACTTTGTGGGGTCCTTAAATCAGACCCCACAAAGACATGACCTTTTATATAAGACTATAAGATGACTAAATATACTATCATCCAAACCTACACCAAACCTAAAACTGCCAGTCACAGAAACCTATCCCTAAACCTACCAGTCTCTCAAAACATTCTCACCTATGGCGAGTCCCTGTAAATCACGGATACAAACGTGTGTGATCTGTTAAAGACAGCTCAAACAGCACCCCTTCTGGAAGTAATAATGAATCACATCACAGGAGGTGAGATGTTTTGCATGATTGCAGTCAATCCATGTGACCAAACAGAGATCTTGACTGTTATTGTGTGCCTGTCTCTCCAAATGTTTATCTTGATTTGAAATCAGCGGCCTTTAATCAATGTTATGTTGATACCAGTTTAATTTTATGACAGTTTTATTGCTGTACTTATTTTTCACAGATTTTCAGTTTACAGTGTGGCATTTTTTTATCAGCTCTTGTGACTGATGTGTTAAACTGATGCTCTGGTGTGCTTCTGAATGAGTGTTTTTTTAAGTTCTTGTAGTGGGTCCGTGCTTGTAGGAGGAGTTAGAGCGCAGCTGGTCTCTCATTGGTTGGAGTGGCTGAAGAGGTTGTATCTCACACAGGAGGGATGGAGCGATCAGCCTCATACAGAGCACGCTTGTGAGGAGCTCACAACACTGGAGCTGCTGGAAAACTGTGCCTTTCCCAAATCAATAAAGGGCTGTAGACCCACGGCTGCATCAGTCCCTGATCAGAGCCTGGAGTTGAGCTTCAGACACTGTGCAGAGACACTCAGAGTCCATCATGAAGGTGAGTGTTCACACATTAATCAAGTGCATGTGGACGCAGCATCCCTTCAGCATCACACGCTCTGAAAGATTTTCATGGTGGAAGTATTGACTGCCAGTTTTGAAGCTTTCACGAGAGAAATACACAGAATAATGCACATGATCTACAGTTTAAACGGCTCAAATCAAGAAGTCAAACAGCTATGCTGTTCGGAAGTACTCTCTCACAGTTCACCTCCTGTGATCTCGGCCAGATTTTAATTAAATGTGCATTATGGCGAAGGGTAGTGTGATTGATGGAGTGCCAGCATGAGATGATGTGTTTCATTTGATGGAGGCTATGCTGTGTGTTTAAGTTACAGTTGTTTCTTAAAGGTGCAGACTGAAGGGTTTTACACAGGCTGATCCAATACACCAAACCTGGTAGTAAATGGAGGGAGGGTGCTGTGCTGGTGCAGGTATCTCCTGGCAAGCAGAAGCGCTTTCTGAGCATGTAATTGTGAAACATTGCAGCATTTTTATTTGGGATCCCTATTGATGTGAACAGGATCGTTTCAAATTTGTCATTAAAGTAACATTAGAATGAATGTCAGCATATGTGATTGTGTTTATGAGACTGAGCCTTTCAGCTGTATATACACACTGATCTAGACTGTGAGATGATCTCACTCAGGACAGAACATATTCCTGATTTACTGATCAGATAAGTCAGATTACATTTAGAAATGACTCTAACAGGATAAAAAAAAACCCTTAATGATGAGAACAACAGATTAGTCATAACATGTTTTCCCAACAGCTGGCAGTTGAGCTCTTTCTAGTTGGATGTGGTTTAGCTTACAGTACACTTATTTTGTGTTTGGTCCTCCTGGAGAAAGGTTTATTAGTATCTCGTGACTGCTGGAGTTCACTGTTATGTAGCGAGTGCAAGCGCTGGACGGCTGTCATCAGTCTTGTCATTTAATTGTGGTCAGTGAAGCTGGTCTGTCCAGGGCTCTGCAGAGAGAGCTGATGAATGCAGTGGCACCAGAATAACAGCTGTGTAACACCGTTTGTCAGTGGGACTGAAAACAGCCTCGCTGCAATCAAGAGGGATCTCAGGTGCGCAGCCTTCATTTCATCAGGGCAGTCGTGGCCTAATGGATAAAGAGTTGGACTTGTAACCCGAAGGTTGTGGGTTCGAGTCTCAGGTCCGGCAGGGATTGTAGGTGGGGGAGTGAATAACCAGCTCTCCACCCTCAATACCACGACTGAGGTGAGTCCCTTGAGCAAGGCACCGAACCCCCAACTGCTCCCCGGGCGCTGCAGCATTGGCTGCCCACTGCTCCGGGTGTATGTTCACTACTGTGTGTGTGCGCGCACTTGGATGGGTTAAATGCAGAGGACAAATTCCGAGTATAGGTCACCATACTTGGCCACACACCACTTCCCTTTCCCCCCCTTTCAGAAGTGAGGGGAACAGTATGCAATATTGCATTTCTTTTTTACCTCTACCATGACAGGTTTTATTTTTAAAACATTTTTTTAAATCAGTTCTTACATGTGAAGTTTCTTTTGTTTGTTGCTGCCTATAGGTTGTTCAATCTATTCTCTACACAGAAAAAAGTTACGTAACGATAAAAGAGAACCCTATTAATTTAAGACCTATATCAGAACTTTTAATACATAACTCTTCTTAACTGTAAATAATGTTAAGTGCTACATATGCACATATCCATTATACTATGGATGATTTTGTTTCAGCTCAGCCTTTTCTACTGAATTATAACGTAAAAATGTCAGGGCTATACATGCTTTCACCATGGTATACTTGGCAGTACATTACTAACCTAAACTGCTTCACAGCGTTTGAAGTTATTATAACAACCTGCTGTAAGTGAGTCTTTTTATTTATAAAATAATAATTCTATTACTATTTAGTTTATCACTGTAAGAGCAAACTGTAACATGCAAGTTACAACACTGGATGAATTCAGCTTTTATTAAAAGTGCAGGGGACATAATCTATGCCCATTTTTTTGATGGGAGTAAACAGATCAATGTGTCATGAATCCAGTCCGTGCTCTTCTGTTCACTCACCACCAGAGGTCACCCACTCACCACATTGATTCTCACACCACACATCACACTGGACTGCATTTCCCATCATCCTTTGCACTGATTGCACATACACAGCTGAATGCACTGATTACACATACACAGCT
>JAFVLL020011132.1:0-12187 GCA_021397915.2 Tor tambroides
TAGGGTTTGAATGTAGTATTCTATAGTTTGACCTCATTGCAATTGGACCCAGAGCGAGGTAATGATTGCTTTCTGTCACTCTCGCTGCCTGACGAGAAACTCTGACAGTCCAGGCACGTCGAGATGCGCTCGCAAAACTGACTCCTGCTGTGATGAAACATGACAAAGAGGGAATTTACTCATTTGTTATCCTCCTGGAAGGCAGACAAAACAATGAGAGACATTATGGAAATCAGCACGACAGCACACGTCACCCCCGACCTGCCCTGACTGCGGCGCTCAGTATGGGCTTATCTTTGTCTCAACTGTCAGTGCGGTCATTGCTATTCTTAGCATAATCAGTAGAAATAGTCTGAATGGAAATAGACCAGTTGACCCGACATTAAAGCCTGCTTGGTGATACAACGCAAAGAAATATAACACTGATATGTGTAAAAAAGAAGGAAGATGCATATTTTACAAAGACTATGAAATGTATTGTGACATTAAAGGGATAGTTCACCCAAAAATATAAATTGTCATCTTTTACTCACCTTTGTGTCATTCCAAGCATGTATCTTTATACCATATGCATATGTTTATGCATGCCTCTTTAGAAATAAAACAAGATAATGGGTCCTCCTAAACAGCTTTGGATTCCAGAAATATAGCTGCAAATTCTGTGCTTCCCAAAACCATAATTTTTAGAAACCATAACCACCAAGTAGTGCGGTTTTGTTAATTTAATCTTGAACTGATTAATTAGCAGAAGTTATTACTCCGCTACCTGCTATACGCATTAAAAATGGTTCCATATTGTTAAAATAGCATAGTTTGAACGATGGATGTCACTACTACGTTTTCAGGAAACAGTTGTGACTATATAGCTGTATGGGAAATGCGTCCCAGGTTTGGCATGACACAAGGGTGAGTAAATGACAACTTTTTTTATTTTTGGGTGAACTTACCATACTGTCCAAATCTAAAACTGCTTGTATTTGGTCCTCCAAACCATCCAAGTGCAGGTTTTATTCTCTGTCCTTGTCCGGTCTCTCTGATATGATTTGTTGTGTTTTTAGCGTGCTGTTGGCTCAAGTGTCATTTGTCTTCAAATGTGGTCAACAGAATGCCTTTATTAGAGAATGTCACGCTTTAACAACAAGCAATCACTCAAACCCCTCTTAAAGAGTGTTGCAAGACCCTCAGCTTTTGTCGTTTAGTAGCAATCAGTGCAAGCGTTGCCCCCTCTGTCCTTAAGTCAACAATATCACCAGATGCAATTTCCAGGAAGAGCTATGGGTGAGTGATATTGAGTCTGCATGACCAAAATCCCTCTCTCTCACACTTTCTTTTTTGAGTATGTTTGTGTGTTTCTGGGGAAAAAAAGACAAAATGGCTGTTTATACAGAAGCATAATATGGTTGTCGGTCCTGTTTTAAAGCTAAATATGTTTCTGTTCACACACAGTTCAGATATAAACAGGATTCTTTAACCAAACTGACTTTTAATTCCTAACTGCTTGATTTGTGATGATGTGCATCAACATGTTCCAATATACTCAAATCCAATTAGAACAAATATTTAATTGGAGCTAATTACATAGAGTGTGGAGAACAAACTCCTCCATGCCCTTCTTCTCACCCTTTCCATTTTTTTCCATAATGTGCAATTTTAGTGTGGATTTTTTTCTTTAATATCAGTCATTTTTCCATTTCCGAGTTTATCTCTACGCCTCTGGGGGCTCTGAAAAGGTTGACTCATTTCAATTAAAATAATAAGCCTATATGATAACAAGAAAAAGTCCTTCTGCACCAAATCGCAGTCATCTTAATGAAGGGGGTTGTGTTTTTTAGGGGAGGGACGGCACAGACTGAATGTTAACATGGGTCTCTTTTGTGTTGCTGTCGGTCACCTGTTTTGTCCTATTTGACTCCTGTCTTTAGTCTTTTCTGTTTGTCCGTTATTTTAACGCATTGCCTTTATGCTGCCTACTGCATTTTTGTGTTGTTTCACTGTTTTATTTCAATCGTTTTGCTTTCTGTCTGGTTTTGTATAGCCTGTTCTGTACCTGTTTTATATAGTACAAAAAATAGGCTATTTTATATATCCTATATCGCTACCTTGTATCCTGTTGATACACCTAATACAGTATTCACCCATTAGTCTGACTCGTTCACTGAAGTCTGTGAAGCTTAATTGAGACTTGCTCAGGGACCATTTTATGCAAAATTGAATGCAAGTGACCTTCTAATATTTACAGATAAGGAATAAGTGACAGGTCTCAAATGCATTAAACAGCACAAATATCTATGAGTTTGAAACACAATGTAAAGTATGTCTCATGTTTAGGACAACTTGGATCATACTACACCTCATACTATATCCAGGTAAAAAAAATATAGTGTATAGCATTTTCTATACCATTTATCTTTATAAAAAATGTTGTAAATGTTGTATAACCTATACATATTCTTTACCCCAGTGGTTCTCAAACTGTGGTAGATGTACCATTGGTGGTACACAGAGGTCCCCCAAGTGGTACATGGCATTAAAAGAAAATTAAATGTAAAAAAAACAAAAAAACAAACAAACAAAAAAAAATTGCGTAAAATTTACGGTAAAAAAACGGCAGCTGTCGTTGCCAGAATTTTGAGGTAAAAAATATGGTAGCAACATTTTAGGGTTTACGGATTTAACGTAAATTTACAATTAAAAACCGTATTCTTTAACTGATGTAATGTTAATATACCAACCTGTTGAAGTTCTGAAATCTGTTTGTACCTACACTGATTCCTATTAAAATCAGGTGGTGATGAGAAAGTCATGAACTAAAGCTCACCACAAGCAGCTTTTCCACAAGCTGAGAAGGCCAATACTAATATATAGAAGGTGCACAGTGTCATTCACACAAACACTAAACACAGTCATGGTGACACACATGAAACTGATTTATGCAATAAACATAAATTTAACAACATTAGATGTAACATACAACCCTAATAAACATAACTGATAAGAAAAAACTAAGAAGAAACATAGTTATTTCAAAGAAAAAACATCAAATTTGAAATGCAATGCAGGGAATTCTGGGAACGTCAATTTACGGTTTTTCCCTGTAAATTATACATTCTTTTTCACTTCCAAAAATGGTATTTTACCGTAAAATTGTCTGAAATGTCTATTACAGTTTTTCACTGTATATAGTAGGGGAACTTACCGTTAACCATTTAACAGGTTTTTACTGTAGCATTTTCACAGTTTTTTACCGTTAAAATCACAGTCATTTTTTACAGTGTATGTAAACAAAGACTTATTTTGGATGTGATTAATCATTTGACAGCACTAATATATATATATACTTCAACATAAAGTTGAAAATATATATGTTATATTGAATATATATAGAATTTTCTTCTGTGATTCATTCACAGGCTTGATACAGCTTTGTTCTTCTAAGGCTCTATTGCATACTCCACATCATTGTGGGATGTCAAGCTGCGCACTGGTGTTTATGTACTGATAAGGACCACTTGCATCAGAGTATACACACCATAATTTTAATCCACATGTAAAAAAAGAGCGGCGAAAATTGAGCCGGTCGATATCAAAGGAAAGATATTAATCTATTTGACCTCAAGGCTGGTTTCATGAAGACAAACTTTAAGAGTGGTCTGCTTTTGACTCCTAAACTTTTCTTTACTCTATATACTGTTTATATATAGCTTATTGACTGCCGCGGGAATAAACCTGTTGTCGGTCTTTGAAAACGATCAGGATTTGACAAGATCTCTCTGATGGTCTCTCCTGTTCTCTTAGTATATGTGCGGTTTAACTCCAGCCATGGATTCCCGGTGGAACTGGAACAGGGTGCGAGTGTAGCTGAGCTGAAAGAGACGGTGGGACGTTTACAGGGAGTACAGCCTGATCGACTGCGGGTCATCTTTGCTGGACGAGAGCTCTGCAATGAATCCACACTTCAGGTGAAAAGAGTACTTATTATACTTTAAAATAATAAATGTTTTCATACACTTGCATGATAGTTGTAATTAAAAATATTATTGTTAAAATTTATATTAAATGCAATGACTTGAACATATGAGTGCTTTTTTACGCACTTAAGTAGGTTTTAAGTACATCTATGTAAATTACTGCTATCACATTTGAAACATGGTTGAAGTTTACTGCCAAATGTCAAGCATTTATGGTAAACTAAAATATACGTCAGTGTCATTTCTATTCTATATTCTATTAACTTTAAATGTAATATTGAATAACACTAGACTACAGTTCAAATTATAATCATGTGCTTTAGTATGTTAGTGAACACATCAAAGTGTAGGCTACACAACAAAAGCTTATTAAATAATGATTAAAAATCTAATTTGACATTATTACAAGCTGCACTTTAGTGTACTTAAGTGTTTCTAAAAATATAGTCACTTACACTTAAGTGACCTTGTATTTCATTGTTATATTATCTGAAAGTACAAATTTTAAGCACTGAAGTAAACTCCAAGTGCATATTCAATATGATTAAGCTTGCTTCTTTTTCACAAGGGTTTGGTTTGACTTTCTCACTCTCTTTGAAATTGTGTTTGGATAATTATTTTGCTCTTTGCTAGTAAGAGAACATCTTGTAAAGTATGCGGGTCAAACCCTGTATTAGACAGAGCAGGCAACTTGTTATTATAAAGCTTTCCATTCCTCAGTTTCCTCTATTTCTCATGCTTTCGCTTAGTCTTTCTCTCTTTCTCCCTCATTCTTTCTCAGCGTTGTGAATGAGGAGGTCTCTGTGGGGGCTCTGTCAGAGTAAACAGAGCCAAATGATCTCCTGAACTTTAGTCCGCAGTGCTTCATTAACCCTGACCTCCTTAATTATGCATTAAACCAGACACACAAGCTGCAGCATTTAGAGGCACTTTTTGTTGTCCACACACGTTCATGCTAAAGAGGACTACAATACCTGGAGAAAGTGATCTGTTAGCATTACCATGCATCTCAATGGCAGTTGCTTGGCTGACACATATTCCTCCAACCCTAAATATTTGAATGATAGTGTGTGTATGTATGTGAATACAGCAGTATATTGACATACATATAAGCTGTATAAGCAGTTCAGACTTTGAAATGTGTCTACTAACAAGTTTGGCAGGGAAATATTTACATTTTGAATCTCCCTGCAGTATATAAGAAGATTTATGACAGTCAGTCTTGTGCTCTTCTGTGTATGTGTCAAAGTCAAGGTTTGTCTCGTTTTTGCCTCTAGAGTCTGAACAAAGCACAGTGCATTCTTGTGATTCACGGTACCTCATTTTCACTGATGAAACTCCTGCTGTGTGTGAGAGCTGTAGCAGATGCTATGTGGAGCTCAGCTCCCACCTCATAGCTCCACTGAAAATCATCCGCTCATCATTTGTGGTACTTACAGTAATATTTCAATCACGCTAGAGCTCATTAATCAGCGGAGAAACACGGAAAAGTACACACTTGGATAGTTTACACATTTTCCTGCCTGTTTCTAGTCTTACTTGAGGTTTTGATTGACAGAACTGACATTTAGAGCTGTGGTTGTCTCAACAGATGTTATCCTGCTTTATGTGATTACCAGGAAGTTCCTGCTTATGAGTTTGAAGTCTAATTACAGTGCGATGACCATTCAAGTAATTTAGAAAAAAAATAACATTTTTATGTTTCTTTCTCCCTCTTTCAGGTCCTATTTAGTATCCCTGCAACAAAACAAACAGCACTTAATTCATAAGTGTGAATTTGATGCCTTATCTGTGCTTGTGCTGCCACTGAGAATGATGGGAAATGTAGTTTTGTTAAACGTACCTAGCCAGCCGCCTCATAAAGTGGCATAAGTTTGCAAAATACTGCAGTTGTCAGCATTCACAAAGAAAATGTAATTATGATCAATACCAATTTGCTTCGTTTGTGATTCTTTAATTGACGACGAGCCTCCAAATGCCCCCAACTCACAAGGTTTGTGTACAAAAAGAAAATGTCTAACTGGTAATTACAGCTTGGCATTGAAAAAAGTCAACATGTGACCGAAACCTTTGCCTTGTTTTGATTCAGTAAATTGCTCTAAATGTTATCATCTCGCTTGTGATTCTTTTTGATGTTTGAGAGTGTGCGGACCTTCTTCATACTCTTACTTTTTGGGAAACTTTTTTGGTCTACGCACCTCGTTTGGATTATTTTGAAGGCGCGGTGAGTCTCTGGCTGCTTAACTGGTAATTACGCCATTGTGGTGCTATTAATGGGTCTCATCTCATAAATACGATCAGTTTGATGTGACTTGAAGGCATTACACTACTCCATTGTCGTTCTCTGCTTTTATGTTGGTCAAAGTGATGGTGAAAGACATCTTTAGTAAATCTGGAAAGTATTTTTTTTAACATCAAAAGAGAGTTTGCAATGGCACAAGTTGTTAGTAAATCCAGCCCTGTAAGTTTGTTGGTGGCCATTTATTTTCACAAAATTGAAATATGCAGAAAACAAGCCCAAACAATTTTGTGAGTCGGTAAATTGCGTGAGAATCCTTGTGTTTTCCCTCTGCTCTATTCTCGAGTGGCTCTTAAGTGTTGACACCAGAAGCAGGTTGTCACCTTGCTCTGTGGAATCAATATGCTGTATATTTACTCAATTTGTTTTAATAAGCTCTCATCTTCTCTCAAAATTAATTTACATCTCTCTCATCCATATTTCCCAATGCTTCATTGTGCAGTGAATTTACTGGAGCACAGATAAAACTCGCACTAATTAAAAAGAGTTGGCCTTGTGTGTGTGTGTGTGTGTGTGTGTGTATTGTACTGAGTGTTTCTGGAGAATGTAACCGGGTAATAAGTTATTTGCACAGCTCATAGCTCCTGGGTCTCACGTTATATATGTTTCTCACAGTCACAGTCTGTGATGCTGTAATCAACTCATCTTTAATTTCACCTGCTCTGTGCCAGTCATACGTTTTACCCATATGAACAGAGTTTTATTTTACTCAAGTTATTTGCTCTTTTTAAATTGCTGATAGTGTTCTTAGTGAAAGAACATTTTTAGCCTTAACAGTTTGTTTTGACATCTAGGTTAAACAACACTAATCACTGAGCTTTGCTTGAGTAAAATGACAGTTGGTAGCTCTCTGATTTCCTCACATAAAAATGAAACCTACACATTTCAACCATACACTACTTGCCAAGTCCGGTTTTTACTCTTATTTTCTTAGTGTTAATTTGGGAGCTTGTGGTCAGCTCATGCTGTCTTGTGATGATGCTAATTTAAATGAAATACGTTTTAGTTGAAGTACTAAAATTATTAAAACTTAAAAATTTAAATTAATAAGTAACAAAAAAGAAAAAGAACATTTGCTAAAACTTCAACTAAAATGAAAATAAACTAAATATAAAAAATAAAAGCATATTCAAAATATTAATAAATAATATAACATTATATAAATAACAGTCACAGTACAGTATGTCAGATTCTTAAAAAATAAATAAATGTTAGATGAGAAACTTAAACTGATATAATTTTTTTAAAATAAAGTTTTAGTTGAAGCTGAAGTAGGCCTACTAAAATTACTAAAACTAAAACTAAATAAATTAAAGCCAAATAGAAATATTTTAAATAAAACTAATAAAAAAGGCAAATGTGCATAACAACATGACTGATACTTAAATTAAAAAGAAAATGCTAAATATAAAAGCTAATTCAAATTAATAATAAATTCTATAAAAATAACACAGTCACAGTAAAGTATGTCAAATTGTGGTAGTCTGCTGCATCTGCCACAATTTAGCACTCTGCTAAACTATGTACATGGTATCCGGCACAGATTTTATTGGCTTTAGGGATGGCTCGATACCATAATTTTGGCTTCGGTACGATACCAGAATGTAATACCTCGGTATTGATACTAAATCGATACCATAGGTGACAAATAACCAGCCTCAAAAGATAAGTGAATTTAATACAATTTTATTATTAATAATAATAATAATGATAGCAGATTCATATCTTAATACCTTTGTATCAAACTAACAAAAAACCTACAGGGAACATAGATTACATTTTGATGTTGGAGAAAAAAAATAAAAAAATAGGCTAACTGAAGTAATAAGATGAAAATATATTCAAATCTTCTTATCTTTTCAGAACAAAGACATAGTGCAAACAAAATATCTCAAAATGTAACAGAAAACCTACCGGGAACATAGGTTACATTTTGACTGAGTTTGAAGAAAAAAAATACAACTGAAGTAACGCAATTAATGCAACAAATGTTGCTTATTGTAAAGTGTTATTCTAACAGTCAAAGTAATATTCAAAATCACGTTATTATTTCTCTCTCTCTCAGATTGTTTTCAGATTTCAGACTCGGATAGCCAAAGAAAAAGCATTAAATATAAATCTCACTCTCTCGGCCGCTTCATATTAGCGATCGGCAGCGCGTCAGAAACATTCCCTTCATATCATTGATACTAAAATTAATATAGCAAAACTCTTGCTCAGTTCAAATCCAATGAATATTCGATTGTATGAAATGCAAGTGCATATATTACGTGACCAAAACTTCACTGGTTCTAGCGTGTCACACACGCACGTTTGAGCTTACTGTATTACATCTGTATGTGCGTTGATCAGTTGTAAATAAAAGTTCAAATTAAATCTAAATTTATGAATGATGCACTCACCTGTCGATCTCTTAATTCTCTGAAAAGATCAGGATGAGCAAGCGACAAATGCTTAAAGATTTGATGTGTCCCTGTGGCAACATGATTATAGCAACGCTTGCATACAGGTGCAGTAAGGTCGGTTCGTTCACCTTTGTCATCTGTTTTGTATCCAAAGTAATGCCATATTTCACTTCTACTGTTCTCTTTATTTATTAATTTCGGGTGCGTTGATAGTTTCATCTGTTTGATCCGTCACGTTGTTCTGTTGTTACATTTACCGGTTGCGCAGCAATTTGGGAAGCACTGCCACCTACATGTGCATTTCGCAACTGCAGCATATGAAATACCGAATTGAGCAAAATTATGACATCGTACAGTTTGAAATATTATATATACCGGTATTTTTCCAGTACCGGTATACCGCGCATCCCTATTTGGCTTGTTTGTGTTGTCACCTTATTTGCATAATTCTTTTGATGAATCGAACAATGTAAACAGCATGTGCAAATAAACAACTCTACCAATTTCTGCAGTTCATTCTTAGTGAATTCCCTCAAGAGAGTTCATGTTGCTGTCAGTGTTTTGTCTGTGCTCTTTCCTTGTCTGTCTAGTTGATTTTGCTTCCTGTATGCATCCATTGCTCTATTCTTTTGTTTTTGTATGTCTTTTCTGTCTTTTTCTCTCACTCTTTTGTATTCCTCTCTGACCCATTGGCTTGCTCACTGTTATTACCTAAGTGTTCATCTCACCCATTTCTCTCACTCTCCACACTCTCTGAAGGAGCAATACTGATAAACACCAGTGCTCTGAAGGTTACAACATGCATTCAGCTTCAAGGACTCTTCCTGTCTGAGAGTCATCTTTGCCCTTGCCTCCTGCCTCACCAAGGAGCCAATCACCATCTTATTTCAGCTTTGCGCCACGTGTTTGCTCGGGCCAAAAATATACTCAACGCAAGTATGCAAACGTGAATGCTTGGTCAATGCATCGCAAGGACGGAGTCCCCTTGTAAATACTTCATGTGGTTCTGTGGTGGTTTCAAAGAGGATGTTGGTTTCCGGCATGTGATGTTGCTGTGCTGATGTCATCCTAGACTTCTTAAGTAGCTTAACCAGCAGGACACCCTTGATTTACAAGTTACACCACTGAAAACCAGCAATAACTAGCCTGGAAATTCAGTCTGCTGTCGATCCTCCCCGCTTTTGCAAAATGAAGTGCTGAGGTAGTTGAAACTCCCGGCTCATATTAGTCACGGTGTCCTCTCAGGCCCTGTGTCTTCAAGCCCAGCTCTCCACACCATCTGTCTACATAGGGAAGTGTCTCAGCAGAGCCCGACTCACATTGTCAGTGTTCTCCAAAGATGCTTAGTCATCTCTGATAGAACTAACGGAGTGGATTTTAACTGGCTCCCTAGTGGTGCTTTAATAGGGGATTTTATAAAATGCTAATTTGAAAGTGAGCTTTTATTATATTATATTAATTTCTGTTATATGGTATTACAATGTACGTTTTTCATGGTCATATCCAGTTTTGACAGACATGCCAGCAAATTCATTGCTTGAAGGAGTAAAAATGAGAGCATATTAATGTTACTCTAAACCTGTATTCTTTTCTTCTGTGGGACACAACGTTGATCCGGGTGATGGATTATAAAAGTAGTGTTTTCTTATAAGCTCTAAGTCTTTTGAGGCTATTTTATTTACTGAAAAACTTGGCTCTTAAATTTCATTTGCTCTTTCACATATTCAGACTCAAAGATGCCTAGCACCAAAATTTGTAATCAAAATCAGCTTATTTGAGTCTAGGTTGAATCTGAGTACAAACAGAGACCTGATAAGAGTTGAGTCCAAATCTTGACCAAGTCTAAATGCTCCTGAGTCCACTACAAGACCCAGACTCAAGACTGTCTCAAATACTACAACACTGCCATGGGTTGTTGCGTAATGCACCAAGTTTGAATGTACGGAAGTACAAATGGGATATGAGAGCTACAAGAAGGTGTTTCAGTAAATAATGATTTAACTTAATGTATTTTTCTCACACAAAGCTTTTATAAAATTTAAAATATAGTGCAATGAATGTGTGGACACTTTTTTTGGTGCACTTCTGTCCTTTCTGGAGCTTGAGAGCTCATTACACACTTTCATTGTGATTAAAGTAGGAATGTTGTAATTGAAACCAGTTCATTTGTGTTTGTGTGAGTCCAAGCCAAGATTTGAGTAAGTTGAGTCTGAGTAAAAAAAGAGCCTTGAAGAGGGTCAGAGTCCAAATGCTCCAGAGTCCATGATAAGACCATAAAAATGTGGTCTCTGACTTGAAATGGACTCAAGTGCTACAACACTGTCATAGGGTGTTGCATGATGCAACAAGTTTGATTATATGGAAGTGCAAATGAGATCTGAGAGCTACAAGACTAGGCTTTTAAGTAAATAATGGTTTAACTATGTATTTTCATCACACAATGCTATCATAATATTTAAAATGTAGTGCACAAAATGTTTGGAACTTGAAAACCCCTCGTAATTACTTTTGGTGTATTTAAAGTTGGAGTATTGTAGTCAAAACCAGCTCACTCAAATACTTGTCTGGGCCAAGACCTTAAAGGGGTCATGAACTGAGAAACCAAATTTCCCTTTATCTTTTGACATGTAAGAGGTCTTTGTACTATAAATACATCCAGTAACTTTCAGAACTCAAAACTTTGTCGTTAGCCTAAAAACAGCTACGTTCACACTGTCCGTTTTTGGGATTGAGAACCGCATTTTCTTTACAGGTGTGAGTCTCGAAATGTCCCATTCACACAGCAGCTTACAGTTGTGTTTAGAATACTGTCTGTATGAACGTGCAACGGGAGTCAAGTCCGTATTCCTTGCCAGTAACCATAGCGACAGTGACCAATGCAAAATCAAAGATGGCGACGTCCATAAAACTGAATGTCTTATCACTTTCTGACACGACAAGAGTCCAATTGAGCCACGTTTTTTCATCAAATCTTCATTAACCGACAGCAGCTTTTAAATTTGGGTGGAGAGCGGAGCATTTGAATCGCGTGCAGAACACAAAACTGATGGGAGCGGCTCCAGTTGAAAACTGATGGGATCTAAAACTTTCAGATGAAACACAGCTCATTTCTCCATCACTGTAAGTTCCCGAAAACACACATGAAAACACTTAACACACAGTAGAAGCGCATTTGTGCAGCAGAGTGGCTCTCTTGCGCTGTATGACGTGACAGACAACTAGTTGTCCAGTCCTGTTCCGTTCACACAGCGCACGTGTTCCGAGAATGCGGTTGTGAGTCCTGAAAATTTACAGGTGTGAGTTCGGTTACAGAATGCAGTTGTCACGCCCATAAATAACCGAACTGTGTGTGAATGTAACTGTATTAAGGACTCAAATACAGGACTGACAACCGTATTCTGCTGCTGTGTGAACGTGGCCATATTGAAGGCAGTCTGCCAAAACGACAGCTTTTGGAATGTTCTACTCTATGATGTAATAGTGTGGATAAGCACCGCCTCCGCAGAAGAAGATCA
>JAFVLL020011133.1:0-14839 GCA_021397915.2 Tor tambroides
ACTGCCCCCCCCCCCCCCCCCCATCAAAAATCGTTTTGAGGACTATCTATTTTTGTATGTATGAACAAAATATTTAAGTAAAATACAGATTATGAGTGTTTTGTGAAACCTTTTCGAAACAGTCATTGTTTACAATACTGTTTTACGGCAGTAATAGAGGTAGAAAGACACAAGATAGATAGACATGATTCAGCTTTAAATAACTTCTTCTCCCAGTGGTACTGACATCAGACCAAATGTGAAAATAACCTATATTGCCTCTCATATTTCATGCTGTACTGACTGTCAGCATGAAGATCTCTAATTCTCTCCTTCTTGTTTGCTCTTTTTTGCCAAATACAGCTCTCAGCTTTCTCATCCACTCCTTTAAAGGAGACCTCTGACGTCAACCAAGTGAGAATTAAGACTCTGGATGAACAAAGACGTCACAATGCATGACCCCTAAGGAGTAAAATTACAGTCATTTTCAGCTCTGCATCAGATATCGGAACCTTCATTGCCTCAGGCATATTCATGTGTAATGACGACATGCTTTGAAATAAAGCCAAATGTCAGTTGTTTTGATGAGTGCATAGGATCAACATACTATTTTTCTTTTTTTCAAAATCTGAGTGTAATATACCTCTTTATATGTAAAGAACAGAGCAGAAAAGATTCTAATTAATTAATTATATAACATTGATATCTTATATTAAATAAGCTATTATTTGGATGCTATAAACAGTTTCTCGTATAAAATATATTTTACTCATGTTTACTGAAAAGGTACAATGTGATACCCTGATTAACCCAGGACATTTTTCAAATGTTTGAGCGCTTCCCATTATTCACTGAGGGACAAACAGTGAGATCACACTTATAGTCCTCTTGCACATCCCAGTCCTCATAAGGGAAGGCCAAGAGACATAGCCACAGGAAGTTGTTGTGGATTCAGGGTTGAGTAAAAACAGGAAATGGATTCAAAAGTGACGTTTAACTGTTGGAAATGTCCTTCATGATGACACTTCTGTCTCCCTGTGTTTCTGAGAGATTGCTGTCTCTGGGGCATGTTTTACCTGAACTGTCACATCCTTTGCTGTTTTGTTTAGTTTTTTTATAGCCTTGTTTTTTTTTCTGAGGCATGTTATAAAAGAGTTTTGAGTTTGGTATGTTTGTGCATTGTAGTTTTATCATTCTGAGGTTTTTGTGACTTTAATAAGGCACAGTATTTTATGAATTGGGACATTATTAGGCCTTACATCAGCCTGCTATATAAAGCACAGACAAAGAAAGAGAGGAAGGATGGAGAGAGTAAAAGAAAGGGGGTTTTGATATTGTAATATTCTGGATTTGGTAAAAGTAAGCACAGCCGCAGGCTTCAAAGAAAAACTCTGTTTTTATGTAGGAAATCCTGACACCACATGACCCAGCCCCCTGTAGGGGTGTACTCTGGGAAGAGTCTGAAGTAGATGATGGCAGGAGAGAGTTGGTGTAGAAGATCGAAATTACTAAGACTAAAGAAAAGGGCAGAGACACAAGTCTTTCACACCACTGTATTTACTCATCATTTAAAATATGATGTATTTCCTAACTTCTGTTACAGTGTCAACGTTCTTAAAAAAAATTTAATCAGCGTGCACAATTTTATTTATTTAGAATATTATTTATTTGTTTGTTTGTTTGAGCTGAAGAAGTGAATTTCCCATCATTTTACCATGAGACCAATGTTATGCTACCATTCAAACGTTTGGGGTTGGTAAGATTTTTTTATTAGTTTTTTTTAATAAATCTCTTATGTTCACCAAGGCTGCAATTATATAATACTAATATGAAATATTATTACAATTATATTTTAAAAAGTAATTTATTCCTGTGATGGCAAAGCTGAATTTTCCTTCACACAATCCTTTAGAAATTACTCTCATATGTTGATTTGGTGTTCAAGAAGAATTTCTTAATATAATAAATGTTTTAAAAACAGTTGTGCATATTTTATATAATTTTTGCTTAAAATTCTCAAAAAAAGAGAAAGTAACATGTTTTCATTAGCATGCATGCTCTTTTTAATTAGAATGCACATGCTAATTAGCTGGTAATCCTTTTTTGCAGTTTTTTGTCTTTTCCCAGTAACAGGAGCTATACTTACTGTATATGTCTGTCAGTAACATGACCACCGAATGGATTGACTTGCCTTAAAGGGACCAGACAGACACAACTAGTGCTGATAATCTCAAAACGGCCAGATTTAAGATTACAGTGCAGAAATTTCTGCCTATCACTAATAGTACACCTACAGTACATGCATTTGCATGTTTCATCTGATCACTGTAGAAGATAAATGACTGAAGTAAAAACGAGAACAGAGAACAGAATGAGAATAGGCAATGAAAGATTATAAGCGAGGCAGAGTTTTATGTGTTTGTTTTTTTTGTATGGGTGGTTGGACAACTGTGTTTGCGAATGGCAAAATCAGTGGGAGCGGGTGTGGCTGGAAAACCGCAACTCCTCTTACACCCTCTTTTAGATCTATTAGTCGGTACACACAGCTGCTTTATCTGAATTACCTAAATCTCTCTCTCTCTCTCTCTCTCTCACAAACACACACACACACACACACACACACACACACACACAGACTCTGAGCTGTTCAGAAGCAGCCAGTAAGAAAGGAAGGAAGCAAGGGAAGTGGAAAGGGGAGAGAGCGAGAGCAAGAGAGGGGGGTGTTGGGCGCTCAAAGCATCGAGTTGTTCCGAGACTCTACATCGTTCTCTGCCATTCTTACAGACCACTGACAAACCGTCACTTCAGGGGGGAGAAAGAGACAGGCAGACACATACACGCACATGTGTGTGACACCGGCATCAGGTGTGTGTCATGAATGCATTATTGTATGTTATTTCACGGCGACAGCTGAGGTTTTATGGTTGTTATTAAAAAGTCTCTGAGCAGCGGTTTTTACCACAGATGTGTGAAAGTTCTCAGATAAATGAGGCATAGCCAAACTGATGACAGAGTTAGCACTCTCTCTCTCTCTCTCGGTCTCTCTTAGTTATCTAAGAGGTAGCTAAAGTCTGTGTGCTTTCCTTCAATGGCTTTTTGTTCAGAGTCACGGTGCCATACCTTATTGTTTTGTAGATATTGCACGTTGTGGTCATTTTAATCACTTTTCTTCTTACAGTGACCTTTAAATATGGGTCTACACTGGTTTAAGATTGTTTGAGGTTGTTCAGGTTGTGATAACTGCGAGTAGGGAACAATAATGGACTTTTTTCCAGTCCTCTCCAGGCACAAGATGATCACAAGCTGATTTTATTAACATGACTTTAGGAGGTCATGTGGGGCAAAACTAAAGACGGATTTTGTAATTACAAGGCCTTGTAAACCTTACTGTGCTGTTTGGCTTTAAGCAGATCTTTAGATATAAGATAATGTAAGATGTTATATTAGTGTATATATGTATGTGTGTGTGTGTGTGTGTGTGTGTGTGTGTGTATAAACTGTTTTCAACATTGATAATAATATAAAATGTTAATTGCAATAATATTTCACAGTATTACTGTTATATTGTATTTTTCATCAGACTTTTGTTTGTGTGTGTGTGTGTGCTTATATACAGATATGCATGAGAAATACTCACATGGCCTTTGATAGGAGATCATTAGCAGTGACACATACCTGAATAATTTTATATTGCAATGAGGGATGCAACAATGGCCGCTGGGTTAATGTTATTCTTTTTTACTTCAAAACTTATTCATTTGGAAGTGTTCAAAATTGTTCATTTTGAAGTATACGAAACAAATAAGACAATTTTGAACAAAAGAAACAAAAAGGCATTGTTTCAGCTCTCAGAGTGCTTCTCTTGGCTTTCGCAAGATTTTTTCCTTACTGTAACTCATTGCAAATGCATTTCAAGTAAGAAGACAAAGGAAAAATAGGGGGGAAAAAGTCCCAGGTAGGATAAAGTAACAGTTTGGCTTGGCAGTAATTCCTCTTAGCCTTATTTAGCCCTAAATTTTAACTTATGAGCTGCAATCTGGTTTTTCTTTGTTTCCAGCTGGAAGCTATATTGATAAAAAAATAGATAAATATATAATTGATCATGAATGCAAGTCTTCACATTTTCAGTCATAATGATGAGTTTTCAGTGTGTGGATTTCGAGATTATATAACCGCTAGAATCTGCCCATTTTCCTTTGCTCGTCTCCAGTTGTTGGTTGGGGTTTGCTGGCACATGCCCTCTGTCTTGCTTACTCACTTCTTGTGGTTTTCTCTCAGAAAGTGCTTAGGCGCTTCGTCACTTCTTCAGCATGGTGACGTGTTTGTTTTGGCACCTTCAGAAGGTTTAGCTTGAGTATGTGTACTTGAATATATTTTGAGTGGATTTCATTTGATCTGTACTGAATTTGTTTGAGAAGTAGCCATGAAGAGAAAAATTTGTCATTTCATTTGACGGCTCAGGTTTTTGCTTTGTTCTCTGTCTGAGTGTGAGCTGCTTCTGTTGTGAAGCATATCAGGAGAACAATAGAAGGAAGCACACAACCAGGAGGTCCTAATCCCTCTTTCTTTTTCTATCTTTCCACACTTTATTTCCTGCTGCTGTTGGCCTTACAACTTGACTCTCAAATGGCCTTTGGTAAGAGTGCTGATGATATAAATTGACGGTATGTTGAGCTTTATGGTAACATAATGTTGCATAATAGCACAGCAGGCAGTTTCTTGAACTTTTTGTGTCTAAAGAGTTGATTTTTATTCAAACTAACAGATTTCAACTTTTTTATGTGATGGCCTTGGAAATATTTTACCATGCCATCATGATTTGTTTTTTGATACTTGCTTGTTTACTGAACTTAATGCTAAATAAACACATGCCTTTTATGTATAGATTTTGTTTAACTCTTATCTTAGATCCAGGCTTTATAACGCTTAGATCATAGAATTAGTGATACTGGTCACATTTTATTTTAAGGTCCAATTCTCGCTATTAACAAACCATTTACAACTTTTGCCCCAATAAACTTTTTTTTTTTTTTTAATTCGCTGCTTATTAAGGTAGTTGTTAAGTTTAGGTATTGGGTAGGATTAGGAATATAATTGTGCTTTATAAGTACTAATAAACAGCCAATATGTTAATAATATGCATGTTAATACGTAACTAGTTAATAGTGAGAAGTGGTCCCTATCCTAAAGTGTTACCAAAATATGGATTAGCCTATTGAATTTTAAAAACTGTTTTGAACTGAGCTGTACTGACACACACAAGGATATTTTGGAGCTTTCAGTACAAAGACACAAATGGAACACAATAATAAATAAATTATTATTAATAATAATAATAATAATAGTAATAAAAAATAAATAAAAGACACCATAGGCTTAGTAAACACCCCCCGTTTAAATATATTTTGTGCGAAAATGATTTATATCTTTCAGAAATAATGGTTAAATGATGGAATTCTCTTGTGATTGTATGTGTATACAATGTTGAAAATTGTTAGAGCACAAATGAAATGAACAAATTAAAGCATGAATATTGCTTGATGAAGGTTATTCTCATTCCCTTGGGCCAGAAGCACCCATATTTGAAGAAACATCAGTGTTAAATTTGAGAAAAATTGGGGTTTGGTCATACTGCCAAAAAGAAAATGATGCACATACAGTTTGATTTCACACTGTTGTGTTTGCTAATTTGACATTATTGCTGTATGATTTATGCCTCAGGTGTGTCACCACCCGTCGTGTCAGGACCTTAGAGACGGCAGCCCACTGCACCTCTGTGAGTCATGTGACTCAAAGTGCCATCCCGTCGCCCGTGACGGCATGCTCTTTGACAGGCATCCACGGTTTGACCTGCAACCACAAAGTAAGGCTCTTTTTCAACCTATCAGTTGTTTTAGCAGTTTTAAATCAGTTAAAAAATGAAAATAGATGTCAGCCGACCCCAAGACGAGCATGACACTTTGAATGTGTAAAGGTTAATTATTATTACCAGCTTCTGGCAGGATGTTAGTGTTGCCTCACTTCCTCTCTCCCACAGGTTCCATCCTGGCCCGGAACGTGTCCACTCGTTCCTGTCCGCCTCGCACCAGTCCCCCCTCTGACATGGAGGACGGAGAGGATGGATACTCTGACCTAGGGTCAGTTCTTTTTCACATTTATATTATGGGCACACGCTTGGGTTTTGCTAATGTTTGTAATAATGAAAGAGGAAGTCTGTGTATTTTCCAGTGGCGTCATCCACTGGAGAACATCTGGGATTGGACTATCTATTCCTTTTGATGGTCAAACTGCTTTAAACTATGTTTTTGGCAGGCTTGCTGAAGAGTTACACAATTAATTTGATTTGAAAGTCTAAGTAGATTTAGCTTACAACACGTCTGATATTTGCTTGTTACGCACATGGGGGGCAGGGGGGATTTCACTAAGAATGAATGATGATTACTAAAATAGTTTAGTACGCAAATCACTAAAACAAATATGCAAATAAGGTAACAAACAGGGGGCCGGGACCCACTAGAGGGCCTAAGCACACTTCCAGAATGGCTTGAAATGATTTCAAATCATATTTCTTTTTATTTATTTCTAGACATGAAAAAATCATAGAGATTAATAAAACGATTAAAATGATTCAAACTAATCATTATGACTGAAAATGTGAAGACTTGCATTCATGATCAATTATTTAAAAGATTTACATCTTTTAAAGTGAATGTATACTTCAAAAAATTCTATACATTGTCAAGTTCTGCATTATTTTATCAAGTAGAAATTGCTATTTGTGAGTAAAAAATAATTTTAAAAACCCTCTAATCACAAATTCTGAAAGTGTAAATTAATTGTAATAAAAAGTGTAAGTACAATTCCGTTATTAAAATTAGGAAATAAAAGCTTGGACTAATTCAGTTTGCACAGTACAATTTCTAGTTTTGAAGTTCTAGAGGATGCGGCAGACTACCTCAATCTGGCATACTTTGCCAGAGCCACACAACATCTGGGAAATCACCTGTTTAAAATGCTGAAATGAACTCTTCTGCACCTAGGCCCTGTTATAATGCTCTTGCCCCCCATTCGTGATCGTCATCCTCTTGCATCATTCATGTATTACTGCTAATATAATCAATAAAAAAATGTAAACATTAATATTGTTTAGCAAAACTCAGTTTACCTCCTCTTTTCTGTGGATGGCAGTAGTGCTTTGTTATGCCAGGCACATTAAGCTGACATTTTTTAAACAAGGTGCGATCTATATGATTAATTTGCATAAAAGGTGGGTGGTTCGTGCTGAAAAGAATGACAATGACTTAATTTAAATACCTGTGCTTGGTTAAACTGGATTATGGTTAGAGAAAAAGACACCATGGCATTCCTTGTGGGTTCAGTCATTCCTAATTATTTATTTATTTATTTATTTATTTTTGTGCTTCTCAGGGATCGCAGGAGTGGAGGAATGAAACTGGTTAAGAAGAAGACCAGACGCCGACACACAGATGTAAGAGAAGAATTAGAGATCTGATTTTTATTAAGCCTGTGTACCACTCTTCGGTCTCAAACAAATGATTAATTTTGCAGGCAAGATTTTGAGACTTGATGTACCTCTGAGTCAGTACTCCTGACATTTCTTAGTCTGAAAATTTAACCATAGTTTGTATTCTCGATAACTGATAGCTTTTTTTCCTAAAGCATAAGCTGATTGTTTACTCTTCACTCCTGCAGGACCCCAGCAAGGAGTGCTTTACTCTGAAGTTTGACCTAAATATTGACGTCAGCATGGAGATCGTCCCAGCTGTGAAGAAGAAAACCTTGAGGTGATTTTGTGTTTGAACCCCTAGGTGGTGCAATGAACTAATCAATGCATTTAGAATCATGGTTAGCTGACCTGTTATCTTTGTGTTTCAGAGAAGTCCTGGGAGCTGTATTTGAAAGAAAAGGCATTGAGCTGTCACGAGTCAACCTGTTCCTAGATCAGTCCAATACCCCACTTTCACTGGGATTTGAAGCCTACCGCTTTGGTGGCCACTACCTCAGAGTACGAGGTAATGCCCTGCTTCAAACCAGAAGTATCTCAAAACTCATGTAAATATTAGAGCGTTGCTTGCATCTCTTTACTCATTTTCTTTTTGTACAAATAGAGATGTAACACTTGTGCTCAGCTAATATTTGCCAATATTCACAGATTAAGATCTGTATATATATATATATATATATATATATATATATATATTCGCAGTAGTAATATAAACAGTCTGAATGGATTTTGATTGTTTGAAAGTTTGAATATGTGATTTAATGAGCTGGAGAGGTGATTCTCATTGTAGCGTTTTATCAGAGGGAAGGAGAATTTTATACCGATGCATCATTTTCCCATCATCTGTCATGATTTAGAAGTGTCTGTAACGCATGATGAAAAAATACTATATGATTTTGACTTTTACACTTGAAATGGTCATAGAACTTTGTACTTTTGCATTTCTTACATTTATGTGTTGCTAGTACCATGCTTAACTGTTTGAGCTCCAGGACATGACTTTCTCTTAAGTTTTCTAATGAAAAATATTTTATGCAATAAAAAATGTTAAAATAATACATAGGCCCTCATAAAATTCTCTAGAATCTCATGATTTAAGAATGATCCAAATAGCAATCTGACCTTACAAAGGAATTAAAATGGCCCATGTTGAATAATTCTGTGGGTGAATTCTGTATTGTTAATGTATCAGAAGTTAGATAAATTCATGTGGCATTATCACAATTGCGGAAGTGACAATTGTGTTTGTGTGTGTGTGTGTGTGTGTGTGTGTGTGTGCAGCTCGACCAGGAGAGGAGCTGAGAGTGGAGAGGTGTGTGAAAGACCCCCGTTCTCTCAGTCTGCCTATCATGAGGTCCTCCAGCACACATAGTTCCTCTACTGACCGAACAGAGCACGGCTCCCTGGGACGCCGAGAGGCGGCAGATCTGCTAGTTGGCCTGGTAGGTCACTCTCTCTTTATAGGGAAGACCAGGGCTAGTTGTCACAAGGGCTTTGTTCTTTTTTGTTTCATGAATTGTTTTGTTTCTTTTACTGTTTAGGTTTTAATTAAAAAGCCTTAATAACAGGTTCCATGGTGGAAGTTTACGCTACAGTATTTATATGTTTTTATTTCTTGGGCATTAACAGATGAAATTTTTTTTTTTTTTTTTGCCAGAGTACACTACCATTCAAAATTTTGGGCTTTTTAATTTTTGGAAAGAAGTCTCTTATGCTTACCAATGTTGCCTTTGCTAGAAATTTTTTTTTTATATTGTGACACATTATTAAAATTTCTAATTTATTATACTTTATAATGTAATTATTCCTTTGATGGCAAAGCTGAATTTTCAGCATCATTACTCTAGACTTCAGTGCCTTCAGAATTCATTCTAATATGCTGATTTGGTGCCCAAGAAACATTTTCATATTATTTTTAATGTTGAAAACAGTTGTGCTTCTTAATATATTTTTTCAGGATTCTGTGATGAATAGAAAGTTTATTTGCGTTTATTTTAAATCACCATTTTCGTAACACTGTAAAAGTCTTTGCTGTCACTTTTGATCAATTTAAGGTATCCTTGCTGAATAAATCATTTCTTAAAAAAAAATCCTGCTTACCCCAAACTTTTGATCAGTAGTGTGTGTGCCTCTGGAGTAAAGAATGTGACAACTAGCCCCAATCTCCCTTTCTCTTTATCACTCTCTCGTTCATTCTAGCATTTCTTTCACATCCAGTTACCTTTCCTTCATCTTTTTTACTGTTCTTGTAGGAGTGTATTGTTTATGATTGCTCTCATCTGAAACCTAGCAATTCCACCCATTGTTCAAATATGTTTTTCAAAACATAATTACAATAAATGTTTTTCCAAAGTCAATGTTTTTTAAGCACTTACCGCAAACCCTGTGAATGACTTGAATCATTGTTTTTCTGACAATGTTGTGTTGCCACCTGTCACTTACTCCTGGTATAACTCTCAGTTAGTGACCGCAAGGTGTCTAAACCCTTTTTTAGGATCATATCACAGATACGTACAGGGTTGAGTTTGTTTGAATACAGGGATGTGTCTCGGAAATCCTGATAGCACCGCCATGACTCGACTTCTGCATAAGCAAGATGTGCTAGCCTGAGTATCCAAGCTCAAAATCAAACAAAGAAACCTTCCCAATAAAGTAAACACACATGTCCTTTTGATGCAGCACATTTAAATCCTGTGAAATTTTGTATGTGTTTTTAGGCCCGTGTTGAAATCAACAACATCCAGTTCCCATAGAGCATTTGCATACGGTATCAAACAGGAGCAAAGTTCAAAGCTCATGAGATTTTATTTCCTTGTGACTGTCCAAAAGTTCTGTCTGCATCATCAGCAGTTCAGTAGAGTACAAGGTTAACCGATTTCACCCGGGATGTCCCTGATGGAAAATCCTGTGGAATTAGTGGGAAAGACTGGCCCCTTGTTGTAAACAACCTCATTTTTATTTTTCAAGAGGAAACACAGAAAAAACTTAACATAAATTGATTTGGTTTTTTTTGGATTCTGAAATTCAGCCAAATATATTTGTACTCTTTCAGCCCTCATACATACTTATTCTGTTTCAGCTCAGACTGATGTGATTTGTAACAACATAAGTTTGCTCTGAAGATATAATGCAGCAGTGTTGTTTCAGTACTGTAAGTTTGCTTTAACAGTACTGAAGTCAGATGTGTGGTAATCAGTTAGTCTTACATAACTAGCCATAAAAGTGATTGTCAAGCCATAGAGAAATGATAAGACAGAGCTCTACAGGCCTGATAATGACATCTGGAGAGGCAGCAGTGTGTCATCTCAGAGAAAGACGGCACAAAGCAGAACAGAGTGGCCAGTAAGAGTGGCAGAGTGGCTTTCGCTCCACCTTCCATCAGCATTGGCACCAAGGTCAAAGGTCGTATCAGAGGACTGACACACAAGCAGAGAGATACACATGTGGAGCAACACGGGAAGATAGAGAAGAAAAAGAAGAGCAAGTTAAAAGTTTGGTCTAATTTTGAAGGAGATTTGAGGTGAATTTGAGTACAGTCATCGTCCATTATGTTTCTTTTTTTCAACCATGACTCAAAACTACAGGAAATTTGAAGAGGACTAAATCATTCTCAAGGTATCTTTTATACTAGATCTACTGGAGCAACTCCATCCGGACCTTTACGTCTCTTACATAGTGAAACTCGTGCCAGCGTGGAAATGCTAAATTTCCGTCAGAGAACATGGAATGTGCCCAACATGTCGACATTCCCAGAGGTTCCAGGTGGAATGCTGATCCACTACAGTCCTCTGAATGAGCTTCCTCGGATTCATGCCCACAGGCCTCACACTACAGGGCTGGTGGCCGCCCGCATACAGCGCTTTGAAGCTGGAGACGCGCCACCTCTGAGCCCCATGCCTGTTACTACACCAACCCCTCCTAACAACCATATGTATACCTCGGGAGATACTAAACAAGGGATCAAGGTATTTCTGCATTATGCACATTTAATATCAATCTCAAATCCTCTAAGTTCGGGAGAAGATTGCGGTTTATTTTCTCTAAAAACAAGTTAGGTAACCTAAAAAAATGTACTTCATGTGACAGCATCTAAACTGTTTTTATGATATTATATCAGGTGCTATAGAAATAGCTAGGCTAATTAAAGGTTCATTAAATTATATGCATATTCCTTTTACAGTGACAATGATTAGTCCTCTTTTTTTATACAATGGAATATTATTCCAAATAGCTAAATTAATATATATTATATAAGATTAATACCATTGTTGTAATTCTCTTTATGTCATAAGGTCAGTGTCTTTTGTGGAAAATAGAAACTTAAACTATCTCTCTTGTTATCTTTATGCAGTATCATATGATTAGAGGCGTGTTACTTACTGGGGAAGTCTGGGTAAATGTGTAACTATGTACAGAAGAACCTGGAAAGTTTAATGTTTTTGCTGGCCTAACTGTTTTTTAAAAAAAAAATAAATAAATAAATAATAAAAAAAATATATATATATATATATATATATATGTACGTGCAAAATGTGCCTCATCTTCATGACCTCTTAACTTATTCAAGGTGTCACATTGTGGATGTTTTTTTAGCAAAAAAGTTTTTTTCAATATAATATAAATCAGGCATAATATATCCTTTAGCATATTGTATGCTGTTAAGATTTATCAGGATGACAGAGAGCTCAGCAGAGTTTGTACCCATCTTGCTTTCCTTACCTGATCTCAATGTTGGTTTTGAACAGTTCAGAGAGACTCTTGGCAAAATGCAAATTAGGCAGTTATGCAAATCGTGCAAGCACCTAATTAGTCACAGTCGTTTAAGTTACCTTTGGATTTGTCACAAAGTGAAGAATTGTGTGCTGTGCCTCAGAAGACAGGACCCCAAATGTGTTTATATTCACAGTGCATTTTTAACACTTATCAGATCACTGTTCAACCAAATAGAGTGTTTTTCTATATGAAGTGTGTGTCTTAAAGTACATTTTGACAGTTCACCCAAAAATTTAAATTCTGTAATCATTTACTCATCATGTCATTCCAAATCTGCATGATTTTTTTCTTCTGTGGAACACAATTATTTAAGAAAAAGGTTCCTAAAAGGACCTTTAACATCCATGGAACCTTTTCATTGCACAAAGGTTCTTTATAATAGAAAAAGGTTCTTTAGATTATTAAAGTGTTCTTCACACTAAGAAAAAAAGGGTTCTTTTGAGAACTGTTCGCTGAACGGTTCTTTGGGGAGCCAAAAATGGTTCTTCTACTGCAGTGGTTCTCAAACCTGTCCTGGAGTACCCCCAGCCCTGCACATTTTGTATGTCTCCCTCATCTATCACACCTGATTCAACTCATCAGCTCATTAGTGGAGACTGCAAGACCTGAAGTGGGTGTGTCAGATATAGGGAGACATACAAAATGTGCAGTGCTGGGGGTACTTCATGGAGAGGTTTGAGAACCACTGTTCTACTGTATGGAATTGCTGCGAAAACCCCCTTTTGGAACCTTTATTTTTAAAGGGACAGTTCAACCAAAAATGAAAATTTGTCATTAATTACTCACCCTCATGCCATTACAAACCCGTAAGACATTCGTTCATCTTCTGAACACAAATTAAGGTATTTTTGGTGAAATCCAAGAGCTTCCTGACCCTGCATAGACAGCAACGCAACTACCATGTTTAAGGCCCAGAAAGGTAGTAAGGACATCATTAAAATAGTCCATGTGACATCAGTGCTTCAACCTTAATTTTATGAAGCTACGAGAGTATTTTTTGTGTGCAAATAAAACAAAAATAACGACTTCCATGTCAGAATTCTTCGCGCGTTCATGAAAGTACCACAATGTATGCGTGTGCATTCCTCTGCTAGCAAAAAATCCACAGCTCTTGTGAATGGCAGCGGTACTCTTGTGAATGGCGGTGGAGACTGACACAAAAGAGAAGAAATTGTTGAATAAAGTTGTTATTTTTGTTTTCTTTGCACACAAAAAGTATTCTCGTAGCTTCATAAAATTAAGGTTGTACCACTGATGTCACACGGACTATTTTAATGATGTCCTTACTACCTTTCTGGGCCTTGAACTTGGTTGTTCAATTGCTGTATGTGAACGGTCAGAAAGCTCTTGTATTTCATTCAAAATATCTTACCGGTACTTTGTGTTCAGAAGATGAATGAAGTTCTTAAGGGGTGAGTAATTAATGACAGAAATTTTCATTTTTGGGTGAACTATCCCTTTAAGAGTGTACAAAAAGGCAGTGGGGGCCAAAACGATATCAAATGGCATTAATCGTATGGACCAAAATATAACACGCATACATTTTTCAAAATATCTTCTCATATACATATTTGGAACAATGTTAGGGTGAGTAAATTTTTGTATGGACTATCCTGATTATCCTGTCATGGCAATACTGGCTCAACTAATGACCAATTTGTCCTACCAAACTGATTCAGAAAATATATTTCAGTATTTTTGCACATTTAAACATTCTGTGCTGTTTCATAAAATGCATGCCATCTGTGCCACATACATCAAGCATCCATACGGTGCCCAGTATTGATATTCCCTTCCACCGTCTGCATTCACAGCAGATGGGCAATAAACACTGTTTTGCAGTCCGCTCATGTCACTCGTTCAGTGCTGTTGATTTGAAAGCGAGCCGCTTCTAGGATCGGTTGTTTGAGGTAGCTGAGGTAGCAGAAGGAGCTCCTCCTCCCCTGCTCCTTTCCCCTCTCTTCCTGCTCACACAATAGGAGGGCAGGATTCTGCAGTTACTATGACACCCGGCCAGCCCTCCTTAGCAATGCAGCGGTCTACGGTTCAGTCCTCTCAGCCTCCTTCAGGTTCACTCGCACACACATATACGCGCAAGCCGACAAGCCTGTAGAAGTGGATTTGAATGCACTAGTCCTTTGACATCAATGTAGCGTTTGTGAGGGTGCAAGAGGGAAGCAGGTTGTAGGAGATTCGTTCTGGGAGCAGCATGGGCCTGGCTCTCTTTTGATGCCGTGCAATGCTGTGGACTGCCTTGGAAATGCCTCTGACATCTACGGTGAGCTTATTATTGCTTGTCTTCTGTGTTTGACACTTTGGCTTTGTCCGCATGGTTCATATAAACCATTTTTAATCAAATATGATTGTTCAAAGAGCGTCTGTCTGGGAATTGACAGGAAAAATGTTGCCTGCAGTGCTTGTGTTGCTCTTTCTAAGCAAACTCTCACATCTCTTAATAAACATTACAAATATAATGGTTTTGTACTCGTTTTAAAAGAGATTTTATTAGCGGATGAGCCAAAATTGACTTTTTTTGGTATTGTTATGGGTATACAGAGGTCT
>JAFVLL020011134.1:0-30208 GCA_021397915.2 Tor tambroides
CGTGCGAATGCACCACACGAAATTCAGATGTGGGGGGGGTAATTTCAAAATCACACATGGTCCCCAGATAATACTAATCCCGTGCGAATAGGGCTAAAGAGTAAGGACCAAACAGGATTAGCTATTATATAAAACCACATAAAGCTTCAATGACAGCAAGTCATACCAGTGATGTTTACTCTGTCTCCAGGTTGCACTTTGTCAACCAGGTCATTGTGTGCATAGACGACTGTGGTGTGTGGCGTCTGACCCGCAGGCATGTCCTCTGGTGATTCCTGCAGTTTTATCTGTCAAGACAAAAGACATGTGGAAAAAAAAAAAAAAAAAAAAATCTCACTTTTTGTCAGGATAAAATGCACTAGTAAAAAATGCAATCAAAAACAACAATTTTTCTTAAAAATGATGTGATATTTAAATATCAAATGAAAAAAGAAAATAAAAATAACCCACCATTTGTTTGTCAGAGAAGACGGAGCGATTATGCACCAGTGCCATGCTGTGGGTGGTGTTGCAGTTGCGGCAGACGGCAGGTTCAGCGATGCGGCCGCGGTCCACCTCCACACGCGTGTTAAACACACACACCTGACAGCGGAAAAATGCCTCCTGCATCTCAGGGATCAGCTGAGAGGTGCGGATCACCATCCCACTGATAGTGATGAGCTGGTCAATATCTGAAAGGAGATGAGAGACGATCGTGTGACGGCTGCAGACATTTATTAATAAACAGTGTGCGATCATGACGCACTGGGTTTCTTACCTTCAGGGTTGAGCGCACGCATGTTTCTGGTTTTCAGGGCGCTGTAGGGACGCACTTGAATCTGATGCTCCAATACGGAGTCTGGGAATCGATCGAAGAAGAGCTCATTGACGGCCATATCAAAAGTGGGGATGACTTCCTGCGAGGATAAGAGTGAAAGACTTTTAGTAACAGATCAAAAGGACAACTCTGTGAGTTTTTTAATGTTTTTGTAAGAAAAAGCTCACCAAGGCTGCATTTATTCGATTTAAAATATACAATAAAAATAGTAAAATTGTGAAATATTATCACAATTTAAAATAACTGATTTTTATTTGAATATATTTTATAATGTAATTTATTCCTGTGATCAAAGCTGAATTTTCACCATCATTACTTCAGTGTCACATGATCCTTCAGAAATCATTCTAATATGCTAATTTGCTGCTCAATGTTGAAAACTTTCTTTAAAATTTGTTGATGAACAGAAAATTCAAAAGAACAGCATTTTTTTTTTTTTTTTTTTTTTACACATTATAAATGTCTTTACATCTTTAAACATTTTTCAACTTTTTGATACATTTAGGCCCGGTTTCACAGACAGGGCTTAGACTAAGCCAGGATTAGGCCATAGTTCAGTTAGGACATTTAAGTAATTTTTATAAACGTGCTTAGAAAACAACATTTCTAGTGTACCTCTTGAGACAAAACAAAGGCACTGACAAGTTTTAAGATCAATCAGTGTAAGTTTCTTTCAGTTGAAACAGCTCAGATTTACATTTTAGTCTGGACTAGGCTTAAGCCTTGTCTGTGAAACCAGGGGTTAATGTGTTTTTTTCCTGAATAAAAGTATTCATTTCCTTAAAAAAAATAAAAATATATAAATAAAAAATATATACATCTTGCTGACCACAAACCTTTATTTTTTATTATTAGGCTGATTCCACTCACCTGTGGATAACAGATCAGCTGACGGTAGAGATCAGCATCAAATGTCTGAATATGACTGCAGTTCACATTCAGTACCGGCTCTCCAACAACACTGATCTGGAACACACACACAAAGCAGCACTATTACTACACAAGAACTGGTTATTAAGGATTCTGTATTACCAAACATGAGCAACCATTGTTTATGCTTTTCTAATCAGTACTGCACTTCTCACCTCATCCAGTTTCTGCATATAAAGAGGCTCATTCAGATCCAGACCAGCATTCTCATCCTCTCTGGAGTTGGGGTCTGTGAATTGCTGAAGGAAACGCTGCAAAAAAACAAAACAAATCAGAATCTTAAACAAAGATCATTTTGTCATGGAAAAAAGCTTTATGCCAGTCAGCTGTGGATGGATGTAGTAACAGACTGCAATCACACCTGAAATTTCTCCTTGCAGGTTCCCACATTAACATCAGTCCCCCAGATCACCAGTCTCTGTCCTGCACCCTGCTCACTGCCGGCCACTGCATCTCCAGATGGCTGAAAATCATGAGACACAGATACAAACAAATAAACAAACACAGAGATGTAATTTTTCTGTTTATATGGACCAGTATTATTTTAATATTATTTATATACTTTTTTTTATATATTATGAATTAGCTTTTATTTCATAGATCATTTTAATTTTTTATTATTTTTGATTTGAATTTTGATTGTTTTTTTTTTATATTACTATTTAGGTTTAATTCATTTTTATTTTAGTGTGAGTTTGTTTATAATTTATTTTTTAAATGCTTTTATTTTATATTTTCAGATTTCATTTTAATTTGTAGTCCTTTTGTTCTGTGTTTTGTCTTTTTTTGGTAATTTTTATTAAGTTTGTTTTCAAAATACTACTAGTTAGGTTCAATTTATTTTATTTCAGGTTTAGTTTGTTTTTATTTACAGTTAGTAATTTTAGTTTCAACAAACTTATTTCAGTTAGTTTTTAATGCAACATTTCTAATTTTAATTTAGCTTATGTTATATCTTTTATATCAGATTTATTTCAGTTAAAGTTATATCAAGTAAGTTTTCGCTAAAAATAGTATGGATTCAATATGGGTTTCTGTATTTTGTGACCTTAAGTATTACCTAGTACAACAGCATTGCAATAATTACATTTTACTTTAAAGATTTTTTATAATTTAAATAAAATATTATTTGTAAGTCATATTTAAAATGATTACATTTATTATATTGTCACATTAAGAAAAATGTTTTCCTTCTTTTTTTTGTCCTTGGCTGATCACATTCCTGATGCACATGAACAAACTACAAAATAGTCTATAGTCCATAAATACGTATGTGTTAAACATAGTAGTCAACATTTGACGTGGATCAAAACCTTTCATCAAAGTTTTCCTAAATCAAAAACAATACCCGTTCTTGTCTTAGGACAACTTTGATGAACATTTTTTGATCCTCTTCAAATGTTGACTGCTGTATAATAAACAACTTTTATTAAAAACACAACCAGTAAAGTCAAAAATGAAAAGATTAAACTTTAAAAAACTACATACTCCTTTAAATGAAACTATGAATAACCACAACTTTCACTCACCGGTTCCGAGTGCATGTCGACCTGCGGAGCTTTCCGAACAGACCCAAGGTCGGCCCGCTGACGCACAGGGGTCCCGCGTATGCCGCTGCGGGGCGTTCCTTCCACCCTGGAGCTGGGAGTGCCGTACATTAGCGGAGAACTCGCGTCAATCTCACTCTGCAGGACTGGATAAAACACATCTTGATGAATTCCCAATTCAAACCTCTAAAAATCTGCTTAATAATTCAATTCAATGCAAGCAAAATGTTGAATACAAGCCGCACCAGAGCGTGGGGCCATGGGGCTGGAGAACAGCGACATGTCCTGAGTGGCTGTGTCCATGGCTGGAGACGTGGGCATGGGCTGAAGCTCTGTGGACGTGTCATGGGCCCTCGACCGCTGTGAAGGAGGGGAGAGAGGGTCCTCACTCGCGGCTGCAAAAACACAGAAAAACCCTTTACATGCAGCATCAGTCTGGAACTGATTAGAGAAAAAAAAAAAATAAAATAACGACATGCATGTCAGCATATGTGTGCATTCAAGGTGAATGTAACTCACGGGTCGGAGGGTCTCTCTTACGGCTCTGGGATGATGGTGAAGACATCTTGACTCAAAACTGAAAGGTTAAAATCTCAAAATTAGTAAACTGGAACCAAAATTCATTAAAATGATTTCTAAATCATGTAAATGATATTTGTTAATGAGTTACTACATATATAAATTTTTATACGAACATTTATATTATTACACACACATATATATATATATATATACACACATATATATTATTAAATTACAATATATTTTAAACAAAAATATTTAATTTTTAACAAGAACTAACATTAAATTTAACGTAAATTCAAATAGTTGCATGTGCTTCCATTTTACTTACGTTACACAAACTACTTCATGTATCATATGTTAATGACTTAAACTATCATTAACTGTTATATTATCAAAATTATTTTATACTACGACAACAGGCCTAATGATTTTTACATAATGAAAGAAATCACATAACGGTCTTCATCGCAACACTGTATAATCTTTAAAAGGCGGTGCATTACAAAACTCTTATTATTAACCAAATGTCTAGCTAAACATAACATGACCAAAAAAAAATTTAAAAAAGGCACATTTTGGCAGCAGACTCTAAAATAAGTTTAATGCTCGCAAGAGATGCCCAGGGAATACAATAACTGACCACATACAATAACTTATTAATATTTAAACTACGCATAAATCTACTTGGCACATTTATTTTGTAAAGCACATTTGAGAAAGGAATTATGAGTTTTATTATGAAAGCATGAAGGATGTAACTTAGTAACTTTTTGAGTTGCTACATTTATACTGGAACAGTGAGAGACTAGCAGCACGCTGCATCAGCACAACGACATAACAATCTTTTAACTAGAATCCAGAGTAACCATTATTTTCAACTACAACGTACTATGTTAACGGGCAATTGACCAAAATCTGTTTTTAGGTTATCATGATTCCGTTTACTGTCAAAACATTGAGTTTATATAGAAATACAACACTTACCGTTCGCTCCGTTTCCTTTCTGATGTGAACGGTGGCGCGAAACTGTCTGTGACGTAAATTTCGCGGGGAAATTTTGACCGACCAACCAACAACACGTTCCTCACTACCAGTCAAGAGGGGGAGAAGTGAGACACGTGTGTGCTTAAATCATATAAAACTCGTTATTTCTTACATTACGTAATAAATTTTCAATTAAAAACACCTTAAAATTACAATAAACTCTTTTTCAAACGTTCTTAATGGCAGATGGACAATTATGGAACGGGTGACATAAAAGAATCCCGTTAACAGTTTGGTATCGTCCGAAGTTTTCGCGGGAAAGAACATCAACACAGAATAAATAGAGGTAATTCCTCTGACATCCACTAGATGTCCATGTGGACGAGATGAAGTGCCAAAAATGCAACTGTACCATCCTCAGAAAATTATGAATGACTTTTTGTCCCCATTAATGAAGAATATTTATTAATGCAAGCATAAGGCAGGAAAATAAGATACATTTTCATTGCTTATATAACTGTAAGATCATTTTTAATTTGCATTGCTTATATAACTGTAAAATGAGTTTAAACTTTTTTTTTAAATTAAATTTAACATCAGCAACAAAGAACTTTCTTGCCTTAATTCGACTCTTGTTTCAGTTTATATTCTGTTTGTACTGAATTTGTACGTTCAGTGTGCTTCTCAAATACATGGATGTGAAAAAAAATTAATGAATAAATGGATGTATATTTCTATTAATAATAATAATAGAAATAATTGTATTCATAGTTATTTATATTAATTTTCTCTCGATGATCCTTCTTTCTACTCATATATACGCAAACAAGCCCTCATGTCCCACAAAATGAAGCAACCACAATAATAATAATTATAACAACAACAACAACAATAATAATAATAATAAAAAAATACGAACAAAATAAAAATTACTTTTAACTTATTTACTCAAATTTATTTACTATTTAGGAAGGTTGGTAATGGCGCATTAATTTAATTTTCTCACTGATCCTTCTTTCAACACATACATACGCATTCAACTTGAGGTCATAATAATAGTTATAATAATATTAAAGAACAAAAAACATAATAATAATAATAATAATAATAACAACAACAACAACATAAATGCGAACGAAAATCTACAATAATTATAACAATAATATAATTTCCTTTTTTCAGTGAAAATTCATTTTATTTTTTATTCTTATTTATTCATTTATATGTACTATGTATCTACGTATGTTGGTAGTGGCGCATTAAATGACTTTTCTCTCCCTGCTAAGTTCTTCCACACAGGCATACGCATTCAAACATGTCCTCATGTCCTACTGCATGCATGAAGTTCTGACAGCCTGTTCTTAAAAGTTGCTGGTAGGCGTTCATGCACACCCGACTCTCCTCAAATAGGAGCACGGGCGGAACATGTGACTGACACTGGACATTCACTGGCTTCTGGAAGGGGGCGGTGATGCCGTGACGCAAGCAGAGCGCTCTTACTTATGCACGCGGACAGCAGCGTTTCGATAGAGAGCTACGAGGACTTTAACACCTGTTCGAGAGACAGCCAGACTTTTGGAGATACGCGCTGGGTGCGCGAAACAGGGTGTGATTGCGCGTGAGAAATTACGCTTTTTGTGGACTGCCAAGGGGACGAGGAAGGGATCTGCTGGTTGAGTTTGAGTTTCGCTGCGTCCATGTCTGACATATACAACCTGGACTCGCAGTGCGTAACCCCACCATGCAACATGAGCTGGGCAATGGAGCCTGCCAACTTCTATGACAATAAAGTCATGCCCGGTGATGTCAAAAATAATAACAACAACAACAACAACAGCAGCATGATGGAGCTCAGCAACGCGCCTGCCATCTACGATGATGAGAGCGCCATCGACTTCAGCGCCTACATCGAGTCCATGTCCACGGTTCCGCTGGAGATCTGCAACGACGAGCTCTTTGCAGACTTGTTCAACAACACCGTGAAGCAAGAGAAGCACGACTTTTACCTGCCCAGCGCTTTTGCGCAAAAGAGCGCGGAGAGGCTGCAGCACCAGGATGGGGGCTTTGGCAAGGGCGCGTTTTGCGCACCGATCAAGAAGGAGGCGGACTGGAGCGACAGCGAGCTGTCCTCGTCCTTACCATCTCAGATCGAGACGTGCGCACAGACGTCCGTGAGCCTCATGCACACGGGTCAGCCGACACCTCCCACCACACCTGAGCCAGAACCAGTAAGCCAGAGGAGGCTGGGAAAGGAAAAAGGCAAAAAGACAGTCAATAGGCACAGCCCGGAGTATCGGCAGCGGCGCGAAAGGAACAACATCGCCGTGCGTAAAAGCAGGGACAAGGCGAAGCAGCGCAACCTGGAGATGCAGCAAAAGATGATCGAGCTGAGCGCAGAGAATGAGCGCCTGCACAAAACGATCGATCAGCTGACGCGAGAACTCAGCAGCCTCAGAAACTTCTTCAAACACATGCCCGAACCTGCGTTTGGGACGAAGGCTGTTGACAGTCGATGACGCCCGTCGGGGAAAGAGAAAGAGAGAGAGGGACAGACAGAGAGAGAGAGAGAGAGCTCCCCAAAAACCTTGCCAAAAACATACCTCAGTGAACTTGAATTACTATGTTCTTCTGTAGCAGACGTGCATTAAGTTACACATTGGATGATGGACTTTGGCACCGCATGGTGTCGTGATTTATTTTTGTGAATGTTTTTGTATTCTAAATTATTACAGAAAAACTTCATATTTTTTTTATGGTACTTGTTTTATAATTTCCCAAAACTTCGTATTAATGCCAGAGCATGTTTGAAATTGTACAGTGTGTACAAATGTATAATAAAACGACGTGAAATTTCAAAAAGATCCATGTGAACTCGAGTGTGTGCAGGGGGGCGGGTCTGAGGGGGCGTGGTCTGTTGAAAGGTGTAGCTGTCAGTCATTTCAACGGGATCGTGAGCGTAGAGATTTTTTTAATTTAAAACATAAAAAAGTGATATGGGTTGTGAGGAACAGCAATTTTGGATTTAAGAGTAAAATGATGCAAATTTCAGACTGATCTGCCAGACCTCAAAGGTCAATTCTGAAGCTGCTGGTTTTGCTTTTTTAATAGGAGTTGGTAAATAAGGGCTAGAACTACTACAAAGGTTCAAGTTTAAGAACTTGACAAACTGAAGCAACGTTTTAGAAAGAAAAAAAGAAAACAACAGCAATGGTATTCACAAGTGAATACAAAAGGAGTACCATTTTATCCTAGTTTACACTTAGACCCAATTCAATAGCATAAATAATGAATAATAATCATTAAACATAATATAAACATTCATAGAACATATTAGGTTTTATTGTTGTGTACTTGTCACTGGATTCAAATTCAGAATAAAATCAGTTTTGCATACTAGTTAGTTAGAGGTTGTGAAGAAATAATATTGGTTGATCTTTAATGAAAATGACTTGTTCAGTTATTTGGTGGCACAAAACTTTTATTTATAGTGAATGTAGATCTTCACCTGTCATAGAGAGCAATAAATCAATTACTGTACAAATAATTTAACTTAAACACCACCATAATGTAGATGCCATCATTTGATTGACAACACAAAATCTTTTATCAGCTGATATCACATGAGCATCTTTCATACTAATATTATTAGTTCTGGTTTGCTAAACAGTTTCAAACTACTACAGGCTCCAGAATGGTCATTGGTAAAGTTATTCTAGCACTGTACACTTTTTTGGTTTATTTATATACATTTGGAAATATGGCAAGACCAGCGTTGACTAATTATTCGTTTTAAACCATAAAATGAACAGATTAAGTGCACTAGTCAGTGGAGATCAGATTCCTCCAAACCCATCCAAACAGTGTGACTTCTGTTGACGACGTGGACGAAGGCGCTGAGAGGACCGATCTCCGACCCAAGAACATTTTCCACACTGTAACCCTGTCAAACAAACAGATCAGACAGACAAAAAAACCCCACAAAAATGGTTCTAAATGACTAACACTTTCACATTGCTAGTGTGAATCTTACCTCAGTACACCTTGTCGAGTTTAAAAGAGATTTAATGGTCTTTTGCTGCAACTGAAACACATGAATACATTCATTTCATAATTTGATTTGGCAGGAATATGAAAAAAACTGTATGAAACATTAATATTATCAACCCTGGAAATCATTTAGACTCTGAACGTCTCCGGAAATCAACCCTGTCTGACCCCGTCTAATCAAGCATCTTGAGATATTTTGCTTGACAGCATTAGACAAAATAATGTTACAGGCTACTTTTACATGATGAAAACTAAATGCATTACAAAAATGGCTTAGCATTAAGTATATTCTTATTAATATACACTTAAGACTGAGATTTCGTGTTTAAGAAACAAGACAATTTGACATTTCAGATCAGAATGTATAAACTTTCCCTTTCGTACATCATTTACTCAGTGGTCCAAACTTGTCACAATCTTTATTCAGGTTCTGTGGGTGAAACTCATTTCTGATAAGGTACGAGAGATAGCCTATCTTGTTAAATCTGTTCCATAATATGTGACCCTCCGCTTTCACTGAAATTTCCAGGAAATAAAAGATAAACACTAGCTGAAAAACATTTGTGTTTCTGCACAAGTGATAAAATCATGCTAGCTTCACTTTCTCGAGTTTTATGATAATCATTTTAATGTCATGTGAGATGTAGATACAGATGTCTTAGAGCTTGTTTTCAAGAAAGCAGAATTCAAAGAATCGGAAATCGAAAAGTGGTCTACGTCAAATATCAGCCCAAAATAAATTTACATTAATAAAACTTACTATTATGATTTTATGACATTAAATATATGTTAATGTCCAAAAAAGTACTTAATTATTTAAATTGTAAAGTATATATATATATATATATATATATATATATATATATATATATATATATCATACTACCATTTGCTGTCTTTAATTTGCTATTTTTAAAAAAATAAAAATTGGACCTGATTTTTCTGTAACAGTAATGAAAATCTGATATTATTTAAATTAATGCAAATTATTTAAACTGTAAATTATTTATATATCATAAAAATCTCTGCTGTATTGTGTTGTATTGTAATATCAATTAAATTAATGCAAATTACTTAAATTGAAAAGTATTTATATTATAAAGATGTCTGCTGTACTGCATTTAATTTATGCTATTTAAAAAAAAAATGGAAATGGATTTTCTATAACAGTAATCAAATGCCGATATAACTGAAATTAACGAAAATTATTTAAATTGTAAAGTATTTATGTCTGCTGTACTGTTTAATTTATTCTATTTAAAAAAAAAAAAAAACTGACCATGATTTTTATGCAACTAATGAAAATCTGATATCATTTAAATTAATGCAAATTGCTTAAATTGAAAAGTATTTATATATCATAAAAATGTCTGCTGTACTGTATTTAATTTATGCTATTAAAAAAACTGGACATGATTTTTTTAACAGTAATCAAAAGCTGATATAATTTAAATTAATGCAAATTATTTAAACTGAAAAGTATTTATATATCATAAAAATATCTGCTGTACTGCATTTATTCTATTTAAAAAGAAAAAAAAACTGGTCATGATTTTTCTGTAACAGTGATGAAAATCTAACATTTAAATTAATGCAAATTGTTTAAACTGTAAAGTATTTATATATCATAAAAATGATTGCTGTTTTTAATTCTTTTTTTTTTTAATAAAAACTGGACATGATTTTATTGTAAAAGTAATGAAAATATAACATTTAAATTAATGCAAATTATCTGCTTCATTTCATTATATGTGTGTATATATATATATATATATATATATATATATATACACACACACACAACATGTACAGTATATATCTACAACATGTTTTTGTCCACTGGGGGAATGAACATTTTCCACATAAAGCAGCTGAAAGCATCTCACCTTGATTTTGACGGTACAGTGACTCAGTGAGGAGCAGCTCAGAAACACCTCCATCTGCATCTTTGTGGTGGGTTCATCCATCACTGCTCCACATGCTAAACAGAGGAATCCTTTCCTAGAAACCAGCACACCAACACACATGCAACTTTTATTGCTGTTTTTCAAATGTTTGTTGTGTCTTTTTCAGTTTGAGGGCTCAAAGGCACCATGATTCATCACTTCAGCTTTACTCTCACACAGGAATGTGAAAACAATTTAGCCATGCGGTGGGTTGTGATTAAACACAATGTAATGGAGGAGTCTTACGCATTAACTCTGAACACATACAGTTCAACAACCTTACGAACAGTACAAGACCAACACATGCATTTAGCATTCCAGGACAGCACCATTATTCTGTATATTCTACACTTTATTCAAAGGACTCACATTGGATTTCAAGGCATATCATTTTTTCATGCAATTAAACCCATAACCTTGGTGTTGCTAGTGTCATGATTTACTGTTTGAGTTCTAGGAATGTCTATGTACAAAACTGACAAGCAACATAGTTTTACTTACATAATCTGACATATTTCTGAATGAAAAAATTTGGATTGCGTGCAGTAAATGGGTGCCATCAGAATGAGAATCCAAACAGCTGATAAAAACATCACAATAATCCACAAGTAATCCACACCACTCCAGTTCATCAGTTAACATCTTGTGAAGCGAAAACCTGTGTGTTTGTAAGAAACAAATGCATCATTTGAATGTCATTTTTGGCTAAAATACGAATCCATAATTCATAATAACGCTTCCTTTAAGTCCATCCCCTGTTGTCCTCTCACATCAAAATCCAACATATTTATTTAGAACTGTTTTGGAAGGTGCATATTTCTCTCCTAATTCAGACGAGACAACTTGTATTTCAGCTGGAAGCAATGGTTTGAAGTTAAAAATGTCTTAAATGATGGATTTGTTTCTTAAAAACATGCATCTTTTCACTTCACAAGATGTTAACTGATGGACTGGAGTTGTGTGAATTACTTGTGGATTATTGTGATGTTTTTATCAGCTGTTTGGACTCTCATTCTGACGGCACCCATTCACTGCAGAGGATCCATTGGTGAGCAGGTGATGTAATGCTAAATTTCTCCAAATCTGTTCCCTTGATGAAAAAAACTCATTTAGATCTTGGATGGCCTGAGGGTGAGGAAATCTTCAGCAATTGTTTTTTTTTTTTTTTTTTTGGGTGAACTTTTCCTTTAAGTCTGTTTTTGTGGCTTCGGGAAGAAAATAAAATGCCACAAACACGTCCCCTATAATGCACTTTGGGAAAACTCAATTTTCTGACTTGCTTCTTAAAAAGAAAGCATTTGGGACTTAATAAACACTTCATTTTACAAGTTGACGCAAGTAGGAATTTGCAGCTGTGACGCTGCTTTAATAATGTCTGTAGGCATTAGTTCTCTAGAGCTGACGTTAGTCTGTCAGCCCATCCTTAACGCAGATGCTGTAGTCTGACGTTCACTTAGGATTGTTTCTGGTCCTTAAAGTTCACCGGTTTGCACTTAGACCCGGTCTAGAAGGACTCTGGACTTACTGTTGTTCTTGAGTCTCTAAACGGCAGCTCTCACACCGGCTGCAGGCGGGCCAGGAAAACGCTGTGCTTTCATCCACTGCTACAACCACACCTGCACATCAACGTAAGCAAATGACCCAGAATTAATATCATTTCATTGACATAACTGACTCAAATCACTTTTCTTGTTGATAACAGAATAAATCATGCATTGTATTAGTAACTAACATACAGTTAGACTCTTAAAAATAAAGGTTTCAAAAGGGGCCTTTCATAGTGATGTCAAAGAAGAACCATTTTTGGTTCACCTTTCAGTGAATAGTTTTTAAAAGAACCATTTTTTGGATCCTTTTGTGGAATCAGGGGTAAGTTTCTTCATGGAACCACAGATTTATTTTTCACAATGTCGTCTTTGGTAATTAGTTTCAGTTGACTGGTTATGAGTTATAAGTTATTTTTACTCCTTACTGTGTAAATGAGCTCATCACTGCTATTTTTACCCTTCTGATTTGACCTACTGTGAAATGAATTATGGAATATTATACACAAATAAACTATCAACACATAATCTATGACTTTGTTTGTTCAGACTTCTGCTGAGAACTTTAAATTGAGAACCTTTTCTGACAAATAACATCGTAAAAGCAGTAACACGCAGCACACAAACACACATCTGTTACATAATAGACAGCAGGCAGAGTGATAAGACCCCTGCGTGAACCTCTGCTCTCTGGAGGATCCTCCGGCACGCAGCCAGAAGCTGAAGTTGCTGACCACTGCAGAAGATAATTTGTGCTTGTTACACTTTTGAGTCAGATGATTTGTCTTATCTTCAGGGTGAAACGGCCACAGAGATTCAAAGTCTAACACGGAGCGTCAAATATCGCATTTCTATCCTCTAATTGAACATGGAACAATCTAAACATAATGTCTGCATGAAACCTGAGTGTGGATGACAAAATCAAAGCATAATAATAGAATCTATATTTATCGCTTCATGTCCTGGGTCGTCCCCCGGGGATTTCAGCTTGAATTACTTTTATTCAGTAGTTTTGAACATTTCCTTAAAACAGACTATCTAAATCTGTAATGCATTATGAAAACATGTGCAGGTCATATTTCACCCCAAAATCAAAAGAGAAATGCGAAGAAAAAATGATTTCTCTCTGATCAAGAAAATAATGCTTCTTTTTAGAATCATTAAGTTTTTGTTTTTTGTAATTGATTCAAATAATTAAATTCATTATTTAAATAAATACTACCCTGATGTATAAATACATTACAATACAATGAAAATATTTACGTATTACTAGTAATTAAAATAATTACTAATATAATTATGATAAATAATATAATTATTTTAATTACAGTAATGAGAATTATCATGAAAATAATGTCAAAATGCATATCAATTATAAATCATCTAATTGATACATATATCAATTAAAAATACAAATAAATAAGCAATTTTAATTTTTACACAATATTCACTCAAAGTTATCTAAAAATATTTTAAATGTTCATTATCCATTGAGAAAGTCTTTTTTGGAAAAGGTAAAGTATTGCATTTCTGTACCACAACAGAATTTTTGGAAAATTATTATTTTTTTAATTCAATTATTTATTTATTTTATATATATATATATTGAAACAATTTTAAATAATGTTTTTAAACAAATTTCCCATCTGCCATTGGTCAGCCAAAGACCAAACAGTAGATAGTATATTTATTTAATCAATACTTTTGGAGAGATAGAAATTCTAACTACTAACTATACATACATTTCTGCAATTTACATTTCTGGGACAAACCGACCCCTATATGATGTATATGGTTAATCGATTAATATGTCAGACGGTCTCTTCCTATCTACCTGGACAGCTCTCGGTCAAAAAACATGTTTTCCATTTTCTGAATGATACATTTTTAGATATGTGGTATTACTGATGACATTTGAAAAAGCAATGAAATAATTTTTTAGAAAACTTTTAATGCTAAGAAAATAGGACATTATTTGTGGATCATTTAAAGAACGAAACAATACAGAGAGATGGCATCACTTTGCATGAGTTATAATAATATAATAAGAGAACGAAAAGAACACTTTGTAACAAAATGTGACTTTTTATGTCTCAAAACCAGGCAAGAAGACAACTTCAACATGTGGGAGAAAGATCTTTAAGGAGGAAAAGCAAATAACAAACCACAAGAAGGTCCCTAACAAAGCATCAAGAACAAAGCCTGAGCCAACAAACAACTGGTTTCGTTTAAATGGCCAAACATGCTGTACCCCCCTGAGATCTGGTTCGTACCAACTCCTCAGAAACAAGGGAGGCTGCGGGGGGAATATACCAACCTGTGACAGTGCAGAGAGAGTATGGGAGGGTTTCTGGACCCAGGTGGTCCAGGATTATGGGCCGTGGTATGGAGAAGGATGGGTCCTCTGGTTCCAGTTGGATCACTGTCTGTTCCCAGCAGAATATCTGAGCTGGTTTACGAAAAAGGAGCAGTAGCTTAATGTCACGGAATGTTCTAGAGTCATGGCTCTGAGAAATAACAACACGAAGATTAATGCAGGAAACCTCTAAATCTCAAAATAGTTCAGAAATGAAGAAGCAACCACAGAGACTTTTAGCTTGAATGGCCTCCATTCAGTAGTGCTGAACTTTTCCTTTAAAAAACAGGATTTTTAAAGCATTATAAAAAGCATTTCTGGCTGTATCTCACAAAAACATGTCAAGGTCATATTTCACCCCTAAAAATCAAAAGGAAAAAAAACTGAAGAAAAGTGAAACCTATTTTTAGGACTATTTTGTGATATTATTTACAATTAAGCACAAATTCCAAACTTGTTTTTTTTTTAATTAATTACTTAAATAGATACTACCATTATGTATATAATACATTATTATTATTATTTTCACATTACAGTAATGAGATTGTCATGAAAATAATGCATAATGCACTATAATACCTTATAATCAGTGTTATTTTAGTATTATTGAGATACTATTATAGTTTTAATGAATATTTTGATTTTGTTTTTCTATTTTCTGTTGATGTTAATTTTAGTTAAAGTTTTAACTAAAACTAGTAGATTTTTTGTTATATGGTTTGTATTCATTTTATATTTCAGTTTTAGTACATCAAATTAAAATCAGAAATGCTGCCTTGGCAACTAGATGAAAAGTTTTTTCAATAAACATTTTTTTTATGGTTTTAAATTTTGTTTCAGATTTAGTTACTTTTTGATGCATTATAAAGCATTTGAGGCTGCAGCTCATGAAAACATCTCCAGGTCATATTTCACCAAAAATCAAAAGGAAAAAAAAAGTGAAACCTATTTTTAGGAACATTTTGTGACATTATTTACAATTAAGCACAAATTCCATTTTTTAAAAAAAAATCATTTAAATAGATACTACAATTATGTATATGTACATCATGTATAATATATATTTATTATAAATTCTTAATAACAATAATATTAATTTCATACTATAGTAATGTCAAAATGCATAATGCACTATAATACCTTATAATCAGTGTTTCATTTATTATTATTGAGATACTATTATAGTTTCCTTTAATATTTTGATAATTTTATTTTCATATTTTCTGTTTTATGTTAATTATAGTTAAAGTTTTAACTAAAACTAGTAGATGTTTTTTGTTATATAGTTTGTATTAATTTTGTATTTCAGTTTTAGTACTTTAAGTAAGTTAAACTAAATTAAAGTGAAAAATGCTGCCTTGGCAACTAGATGAAATAAAAAGTTTTTTAGATTTTAACTTCAAGTAACATTTTTTTTATGTTTTTAATTTTTGTTTCAGATTTAGTTAACTATAACAACCTTGAAAATTGCAAATTACGAAATATGATATATATGGTTTTGAAAAATTATTTTATTAAAATTCAATTTATTATTTTTTAAATATATATTAGAATAATTTTAAATAATGTTTTTAAACAAATTTCCCATCTGCGATTGTTCAGCCAAAGACCAAATAGTATACAGTATGTTTATTTACTCAATACTTTTAGAGAAATAGAAACTCTGACTACAAACTCCACATACTTTCTGCAATTTTTTTTTCTGTTTTCTATATAGCTGGTTGTGAACTGCCACTGCAAGGGCATTCTATTAATATTACGGCAGATAAACTGACCCCTATATGACACGTGGTTAATCATCAAGTTAAACTAAATCAACTAGATGTAATTAAAAGTTTTTTACATTTAAATTTCAAGTAACAATTTTATATATATATTAGTGCTGTCAAACGATTAATCGCATCCAAAATAAAAGTTTTTGTTTACAGAATATATGTGTTTGTGTTATGTATATTTATTATGTATAAATAAATACACACATATACAGCATATATTTTGAAAATACTTACATGTTTTTACATGTATATATATAAACGTAATATATTTTTCTTAAATATATACATGCATGTGTGTGTATTTATATATACATAATAAATATAAACAGAACACACAAATATATTATGTAAACAAAAACTTTTATTTTGGATGCGATTAATCGCGATTAATCGTTTGACAGCACTAATATATATATATATATATATATATATATATATATATATATATATATATATATATATATATATGGCTTTACAATGATGATCTGCAAAGAGGCACCAGTTACCAGAGGCACTGTTAATTATAATACTTCAGAATTACTACCATTATGGCACACAGAACCAGTAATTAGCAAGTTATTTGAAATGCAGTGTCAGTATAAAAAGCTGTGCATGAGACAATACATTCAGACAGCTGTGGTGTTCATGTATGTCTAAAAGGTGAAATACCATTCTCCTTCACGGCGTCTCTGAACATCAGAACAGGCTGTGTCTGCTGGGTTTCTAGGGCCTTTGTGACTGCGCTCTGGATCAAGCAGGACGGACTCAGACACACAGCTACGGTTCTCTCGTTCCCATCAGCGTTTGGCTCCATTTGGAGACTGGGATCTGTCACAAACAGCAGCATGTCCCTCTCGCCTGCATTTGAGCTCTGCCAGACCAAGATGCATATGGAAATCAGCGAAGTTTATTAAAGAAATTATTATAAACTGACCTGAGATTTTAAGATTAGCACTGGACTATACCTTTCAATGTATAATGCACATTTTCTCTTGTCAAATATGTGGACTTAAATATTGTGCAAAAGTGTGTAAAAGTTTGAGTATATCTCATGTGCAAGAATTCAAGAATGAAAAAATTATTATAATATTTTAATATGGAAAAAATTATCTATTTATTAGGTAATACTATGTTACGACCCAGTTTTGGGACATAACACATAAAAGCATAAACAGCTGTTCAGATAAAGAGAAAATGTGAAAATTAAATGAAAAAGTTGTTTAGAATAATAAAAAATGTATTTTCATATTATATTATATTATGTTATATTATATTAATTATATTTCTTTTAACAAATGAAATGGACACTGGCTTTACTACGTTGTAACATGCATGTATAAGCAAATTTGGGGAAAATATTGGTGTTTATCAAACAGAGGTCTGAATACACAAGGCTAAATAAAACTTCAATTGTTTTGCCTCATTTATAAAGACATAAATCTGTCATTATCAGAGGAAAAATGCTTTAGGGGCAGTTTCCCAGACAGCCTGTTCCTTCATACACCTACGCAGATGAGCAATGTCAATAGCAAAGCAAACAGAGCGAATCAAAACAAAACAAAAAAGGTTAATCTACTATCCACACGAGCATGTATGCATGACCCTTAACCTCTTACAAATAAATCCCAGGTTATCAAAGTCCAAAGTCTGAGGGTTTGCTAGATCATTCAACCAGATTGTCAGTGGATGATGTCACTTAGGGTAAGCTTGCGTCTAACAGTGCGTAAAGCCTTCCAAAAGCTTTTCCAAAGGTGTACAGTTTGGAAGCATCCCTGAGGGATGAAGACTTGGCAAATGTGCTGGGAAAACGGCTACGGTGGGTTCTTAAGAAGACAATCTAAAAGCAAAGCTAAGGACTATTTCCCACACTCCTTAAGCCAGGCGTGCCAAGGTGTTCCACAAAGATATAGCTATGATGAAAAAATGATCTGATTTATGCATTTGTTGTTAAAAATAGGTTACATTAGGAAACATTACCAGTAATTGTTTATGAACCACAGTGGCACGAAAGTTGCAACGACACCTCAAAGATTCATCCTAAAACACAAAGAAAGAATCATTCGTAAATCATTTAAATAAAATAAAATTAAACATTAAAATAAAACATTAAAATAAAATTATTTTATGGTTTGCACACCAGTGTTGGTATTGTTAAAAACTAAAAATATTAAATGGCATTTTAATTCATTTAAAATAGCTGAAATAAAACAAAATATTAATATTAGATGAAAAACATACACTTAAAAAAAAAACACTTCAAATTTGGAAATATTACCATGGAAAATAACCGAAATGAATAGGTTGAAGTACTAAAACTGAAATAAAAACAAATATTCCATACACAGATAATAAATATTTATTAAATAATAAATATAACAAATAAAATAACCACTAAAATGACAAAAGCACAAAATTACTAAAACCTAAACTAACATTAAAATGAAAACTGAAAATATACAGACTGAAGCGCATTCAAAATAAAAACTATCAAAATATATAAATAATACAAAAATAACACTGTTTCACACCAATTAATTTTCAATAAATTAACATTACTGGATAATGATCTTTAAAATTGATTAAAAAAAAATAAATAAATAATAATAATAATAATATATATATATATATATATATATATATAAACATATAGAATGATATAATAACTGCACTCACAAAGAGTCATTTTTTAAATATTTTATTTAATTTTTTAAATTTATTTTTAAATATTTTAGTTATGAGCACACTTAAAAAAAAATATATATATATATATATATATATATATATACACACACACACACATATATACATATGACTAGTCGCTTATATATATCTTCAAAAAAAAAAATAAATAAATAAATAATATATATATATATATATATATGCATATATATGGGTTTTACAAAAATCTCTAAATTCCTTGATATTAAAAATATATAACATGTCTAAAATGATATAATAAATGCAGTCATAGAGAGTCATTTTTAATTGTTTAAAATTTATTTTCAAATATTTTAGTCCTGAATTCTTTGATATTTCCAGGTTTTTCTTTATTCTGTTATTTATTTTTTAAGCATGTCCGGTAAAAGAGGTTTCTGTCAATCTTTTTGAGCGCTGTACCTGAAGGATCTCTCTTAGCGTGTGAAGTACAGGTGGTCGGTACAGTGGAGATTGAGTCTGTCCTGATAACGGAACCATGTGACCCTGCTGGACGCTCAGCCGATAGCAGAAACTGGGTAGTGGGACTCGATCCTGGAAAGTACAGATTGTTCCGACTATTTAAAAATCAAGTAGATCATTTAGTAGTTCAGAGGGGTCATCTGATGGAAATAAATGAACACCATTTACCCCTGTCACCCAAAGTAAACCTCCCTTCCAAGTCAACTCAGATTATTTACAAAAACAAAACAGCAAAAAAAAACACTCATTCAGAAGCCACCATAAGCTCATTAACATATGACTGCCTAGATTTGCATATATTTACATTACTTGGCCCGCTCTGATGAAAAATATACAATTGTTTTTGGTGAAGGTTTAGGGAAAGTTCAAAAGTAGCGTCTTCAAGTTACTAAATGATAATAAAATGTTATGAACAGTAGAAAATGCTTCCTTCAAAGCTGCTTTTTTAAACCCAAGGCAGAAAGAAACAGTTTTAGGCATAATAAAAGATGAATGTAACTACTTATCTGTCCCAAGCAACACATTATCTACAAAACAAGCAGATTTTATGGGGAAAAACTGAAGATACAGTTGACATTCGTGACATTCTGATCTCTAGGTCTCTTGTTCAGTGTAAGTCTAAAGGATTTGTTGAACATCTGACGTACAGTATAAATTTACATTCGGTATGGGAGTCGCACGGCAAAGTTTAATACTCAGCGTCAGGGGTTTGTTTAAATCACTAACTCTTAGTACGAGAAACTGCAGTGACGTTTGTCTTTGCAACCACCGCTAATGAGTAATTTTGTATTTTTAAGCTCTGAAGGTTTATTTATATGTGCTTTGGTCGAGAATGCAGTGCGGCGGTTGTTTTGACGTTGTACTGCCGCTATCCAGGAGGAATCTTCCAGAAGCAAGAGGTATGTGAGATAAATATGAAGTAAACACTGCCGTGATTTATGACGTGATCTGAAGACCTACGCTGAAAGACTGCAGAAGATCGTCAGGAGATTTCAGATCAACCAAAGGAGGCCACAAACTGTCAATCATACTGAAGAGCGGAGAATATCTGCAAAGAGAAGAAGAGAGAGGAAAAGAAATAAGGTTTCAATCTCTGAATGTTCAAATTCAGGGGTCCTTCCAGAAACGCAGGAGCTGAAGGTGGAGTGTTTACAATGTCAGTCTCATTAGCTTCGGTTGGACTGACGTGCTGCCAAGTTGAGCTTCTGTTGGAGCTGAAAAGTGTCTGCTGACAAGTACGAGATCAGTTTCACTAGCAGGCTGAGGCTTGTTCACACACACACACAGACACGTATAGAGGTAAATAATATGTCATTAAAACATTCAAAAATGAAATGAACACTATTGAAAATGCTGATAATTTAATATTTGGCAGGCCGAGTGTTATTTTAATTTTGAGTTTATGCTGCTAACAAAACATCTCAAGACAGACTGACATACAGACAAAAGGACAGAGATCAGCTCCGTCTGTGTTTGATTTAATAGATTGACAGATAAACACTCTCACAATATGACAATTATAACAGATATGGCGCAAGCAGGTATCAGGGTTATTATCGTTAACTAAAACTGAAACTATTAAACACTTTTTGTTAACTGAAGTAAAGCTGAAATAAAATAAATGTTAGATGAAAACTAAACAAAATTTAAACTGAAATAAACACTAAACTGGACATAAAAACTAAAACTGAAATAAAAAGAAATTTAATCTAAATAGTTATAATAATAAAGAACAATTTAAAAAAAATATCCTGATAAAATATACTACACATAATAAAATTACCAATGATTAAGCTAAAATTAAAAAGAAAAATGAACATTTAAAAAGAAAAGTAATTACTAATTCAAAATATTAAGAAAAATAAATAGTAATATTTGTAAAAAAAAAAAAAAAGAAAGAAAAAAGAATGAATAAAAACGGCAAAAACATAAACTTACTCAAATTTAAGCTACAATTAAAAATAAATCTGAAAAATGTAAAAAAAAAAGAAACACTAATTAATAATATTATTAAAATAGATTAATTTAAATAGTAATATTTAAAAAAGAAATAAAAATGACAGAAGCACATTAAAAATGGCTAACGTTAAACTAAAATGAAAAAGATAGCCCAAAATATAAAAATAAAAGCTAATTCAAAATACTGACAAAAACTATAATAGTATATATTAGTATAGGGTACTCGAGTTGCTATATGGCTGTTTGGAGATCATCAGAAGTTCTTGATTTTTCATTATAGATCAAATTCAGTTTCTGGACTCTTAAAAGCCGCCATAAATAGATGGATTTCTAAAACGCAAGAATAAAATGTTCTTAGTGGAGCTTAAAAAGTGTTCTTGAACCCTGTGTGTGCGCCTCAGTGCAGCATGATCTGATCACTCACAACCAGTTCCACAGCTGTCTTAATCACAGTCTAGCTCTCCTTTCCCCCTCACCTCTTCCTGTGACCCGCTCAACCGCCCTATCCAGTCCTACGGGATGAGCCCTCGCTGAAAACACTCAATGGAGGAGCTTAGTACATACTGAGAGAATGAGACTGAAATTAAGCCATATATCTTATGTCTTGCAGTACAGCCACATTTTTCATTTCTGGAGAAAGTTGTCTATTCCTGAACATTAACTCACATTTTCACCTTGAGTATTTTGTTTTTACATGTATGTATTTAGCAGATGCTTTTATCCAGAGGAACAAAGTAATTTGTCAAAGAGCCAACAATGCCAAGTTTATTAGACAACTAGATTAAAAACCAGATTTTTCATGAAACAGCATTCAGAATTAGAAAAAAAAAAGATGAAAGATGAAATAGAGAATATGAGCTAGATCACTGTAAAAATGTGCTATACAGAGCCTTTTCCTTATATATAACTGATCCAAACATGTACAAAATCATTTATTTAAGAAATGAAATGAAAAAATGAAATTTTTGACAATTCTTGAATTTATTTTTGCTAATTGAAATGATGACTGAAATAATATTTAAATATTATATAAAACTAATGGTTGCAACTAAGTTGAAGAACTAAATTTACTAACTGGTAATAAAAAAAAATAAAATAAAACTAAAACTAAAACAAGAATAAATTAAACCAAAATAGTAATATAAAAAATAAAATAAAATACGCAAAGCATAAAATGACTAAAATTGAACTCAAATTATTATATTAAACTTAAAAATAAAATCTAACTATAAAACTGTAATAGTATATAAAAGATAATAAAATAGCACAGGTTCCAAATGAGTTAAATCATGGAAGAATAAAAGGAGATATTAGTCAGAACGTCCAGGCTATTCTTTTCCATACCATGAAAGTGGAAAAATGGGGATTGTGACTGTTTAAAAAAAATAATAAAAAATCGTGATAAAATATTTTATGTTCTTAGTGTCTTTTTGGAGCTTGACAATCCCAGTCCCCATTCGCTTTCACTCTATGGAAAAGAGTAGCATGAACATTCTGCTATACATCTCTTTTTGAGTTCCATAGAAAAAAAGCACAACGTTTTGAAGTTTTGAAGTACATAAGAGCAAGTAAATGATAACAGAATTTCCTCAAGTGCCCTAACCCTAATCTCACAGACCCTATTCACCATATAGATGGCTGTTGATGCCAAATAAGCAGTGCATGTTGAAAGGCATCTTGGGCATTCGTGTACATGGCTCATGTTCATATGTGAGGAAACGTGTCACCAGAATTTCCCATCACGTGCCATCTTTAACTTAAACAACACATATGTTAAAACAGTGACCACGCAGACAACCTTGAGTGAGCAGACGCATATGGCAAGAGGCCAATAATACTCAACGCAGACGTAAATCTAGCAGGCTGGTGTGCTGCAGACACACTGACACTGTGAGCTGCTAATCTGAGCCGGAGCAGGTGGAAATAGGAGCTCATATTAACTTTCAGTTCAATGGAGTGCAGTAAGGTTCCCTAATTATTCACGAATAGTGCAGAAAACAGGGTGCAGTTTGAGACAAAATATGAAGAACGTATGCTGTTTGAATACTAAGCAATTTGGATTTTGGAGGACAAATATATTTTTTTAATATTTGCTTTTTATAGTTTTATTTATATTCTAAAAATAAATATCTTTGTATATACCTATATAAATGTATATTTTTATTATTATTAATATACCAATATATATTTGAATTTAAAAAAATATATATAATACTAATAATACTACTAATTATTATTATTATATATATTAGAAATTCAACAGGAATGAGAGTTGTTTTGTAATATATATAAAATATATTGTTGCTCTTTTGGAGGTTTAATTGCTTCTGTGGATAAAAATGTTTGCTAAATGATTAAATGTAAATAATGCAATAATATAATATAATATATAATAGGATGTTGAGTAACTGCTAGGTTATGAAATCAATTTGGTTGTGTTTTTCTTAAAAGACTTCTAATGATGCTCATGAAATACTTTAAAATGATATTTTTCAGCTCAGCAGGATGTTTTTAGTGTCATGTGATTATATCACAGACTCACTTTTCACGTGTGAGACGCTGGACGACCCTCAGGGCCTGGAGGAGACACACGCGGCCCTCCAGCTGCTCCGAGTTCTGCTGGATCTCTGATTCTGTGGACACACAGTGCAGAAGAACCTCACCAAACATCCCATAACCGTCCTGAACGAGAGCACACAACCTGAGAAAGAGAAAGAGAGGGAACACAATCATTTTCAACCATTTAACAGCCTGTAGTAAATTATTCCCTACTTATTTTGCTTTGCACTACTGACATTTCGTTTCAGTATCTAACATTACTTGTTTATTCCATTTGCACTACTGTTATTTTACTAAGCATGCTAAATTAAAATTAAAATGGCAAGAAAGAGAGTGGTTGAGAAAGATTGAAGTTGTGACTATGTTTCTAAAAAAACAGCAGGCATTTGAACTCAAACTCTTAATGACAAACTGTATTTATAAATAAACTGCCCAAAATTAAGACCTGCAAATGTGAGTCTCTGATGAAGAGGGAAGCTTCATCCCAACAACAAACACTCACATAGATACAGATACCGTCTACAGATTAAATGTTGACTTTGGCACCAGACGGGGCCTAACTAATAACGTGATCTATGGACTGACTCGCAGCGGTCACACGGCGGTGTTTCTATACTCAAAATGATATTTTTGCAGGTATTAATAGTCTCTACAGATAGACAGTTCACAGAAACTGGTGACTTTTTTGGAGCCAGTAAACCACAGGACCAAACAAACAGGCTGGTATTTAAATATATTTTCACATGCTAGACAGTGATTTGATTGCACAGTAGAGATAACTATAGTGGAACACAAAAATAAACAGAGTTGATTCGTACATTCTTCACACTGATTTGAAGACATGTTGTTTAGTTAAAAAAGTGCTTGCAAGGCAGAACTGCACTGATATTCCTGAAATAATCTACTTGTATTCTTTTTTTTTCTCTCCACATTTTCTGCAAATAATTCAGCTCAAACCACTTAATGTGCAGACTATTAACAAACACTGTTTAGAACACAGATTCACAAACTTTTTGTCAGCCAAACCCCTTTGACCCAAAAAATATTTACTTGAAGTGCTCCGATTTCAATAATTTAACAACGCTCGTTCGTTCACTGTTTTCTGATGTCAGTTAATGGTCATGTGACATGGGAAAACAAAAAATATTTCATATTCTTTTATTGTGTTATATTTTTATTGAGTCTATTTGAAAATTATACATTTATTTTAATTTTACATTAATCTTTTTTTTTTTTTTTTTAAGAAAACAGCACACTCAAAATGTTAAATAAAAAAACGTAAGCATGGAAATCTGAAATCTATTTGAAGTGATGTCATTATACTGAATTGCAGTTTAAGGTTAACTTTCTCGCATTTATTTGCATACTGAATTGTGATTTTCTACCTATTTTCTTATTGATTTGCCCATTTATCTCACTTTTTCACAAAAGTCATCATAGTAGTTTAGTTACGTGTTCATATGCTGAGTCATATGCAGAAAATATGATTCTCTCAAACTTCTTATCAGATATGAATCAGTTTCAATTTTCCCATTAATTTCTCTTTATTTATCTCATCAATTTATATGTGCTGATTCACAAGCAAAGCTGACAGAAAACAAGATTCTCCAAAATTTCTTTTGGTTTCAACATTCAGTTGTGTTTAGAGAAGTTGCTTAGATATGAATCATTTTCAATTTCACAGCAAATTTTCTATTTAGTCATTTAACATTTATACCAAAAAAGCACTGTGTCTATGCAAGACTGTTTTCAACTCAACTCAAGTCAGATTAGGATAAAACAATGATGTTTCATGTTAAAAAGTCAAGTCACTTTTATTTATATTGTGTCAAAGCAGCTTTACAGTGTTAAACAGGAAAATAAAGTTTCAATGAGGCAGACAAAATTCAATTCTGCTGTAAACAGCTCTAAAAAGAGGACGATAGCAAACAGTCAATTTTTCAGTAAAAGCCAGTTCATTGTTGTTGAAGTTCATCAATTATGGAATGAGTTCAATTCATCTATAAAGCAGCTCTTTAGGAAACAGTGATGTCATCATCCACCTCAGTTCAGTTCTTTTCCAATAGTGTCTGTAAAATCAAGCTGACAATGTTTCCAAATATTAATTGATGATGACCTTTGATAAACCATGACTGGAATCATCCTGACCTGTTGTTACCCTGTTGTAGCGCTGCTAAAGAACACGGGGGTTAAGTGTGGTTGTGAAGGCACACTGAGGCTTGTTTAGACCCGTGTGTCTATGAAACCGGAGAACAGGAGGGGTTACTGGGCAGTAGCATTTTGTGGTATGGCCAGGTTGACATAAACAACCCCCTTCTTTATTCCCCTCCGCTCCGTTTCAGGCGCTTCCTCCAACGAAGCGGGACTGGGGGGGCCGATGCCCCCACCGGGTCTCTGTCATTGGTCAGCCGCAGTCACTAGCCACTTTCAGGAATCTGTTATTGTGAGCGTTCGCAGGCATTCGCAGCAACTTGGAGGCGCTTCCAGGAACTGCGATCCATTGAGCTTGTCCAAACACTCACACACACACATTTCACACAAGCCTACTCGATGTAGGTACTCCACTCCCCCTCCATTTCCTTCACACATGCACCAAAACTTCTCTGGCAGCTGATTGGCTAAGGCGCAGTGGGCGGGATTCCTTCCGGGATGGCTCTGGCCAATGGGAGCAGAGCTTTTGATAAACAGGGCTGTAATCCGACACGTAAAGCACATTGTGTTCCACTTCTTCTAGAAAACATCCAACCCCTCCTGTCTGAGCACAGAGAACTTCTTCAGCCTGTTTATACTGCTCTGAGTTTTTACTGGAACAACATATCTTCTTGGACCCAAAGTTAAATGCTAATTATTGTCTGGAAAGTGGCCACAAAAACTCAAGGAGGAGAAAGAAACAAAAAGAAAAAAAAGGGCAGGACGTAACTGCAAACTGGTTGTAATGAGAACGGTGGTCTTGTTGAAGCACACACATGAAAAAAATAAATATTGTCAACATCTAAGCTGCATGTTGGAGGGTATAAACATGGAAAATGAATTTCAAGCATATGCTTACAATCTGATTTTAAGCATGTGTGTAGTGAACTTATAAAGAGAGCCAAAGACAGCTCAAAAATAAGAAACAATACGTGCATTTTACCAGAGTTATTAACTAAAACTCAATCTATTCAAATAGTTTTAGTTCATTAAAATAAAGCTGAAATAAATTAACAAATATTAGAACGTATAAAATTTCTAAAACTGAAATAAAAATGTATATATACGTATATAAAAACTTGACAAAAAAATGAAAATGAAAATAATAAATAATACTAAAATAACACTGCTTTATACAGCTGTCACCAGGCAAACAAATAAATACGAATATATTAAAGCTCACAGTTTAGCTTCAGAAATTAGTTTGCGAAAGACTGAAAACTAAGTTGACAGTAAAGTAGAAAAGTACCAGTAAGAATATAAACCATTTTCTTGGTATACCAAATGAACAAACAAGCAGTATTTTCTTCAAAATCTCCAAAATTAAACAGAGACGATCCGTTCAGGGTGTTGCTATATGGGGTTGTAAGGGGGTTTTGGGGTGTTAGTTACTAGTCCAAGGCAAAAGAGCATCAACCCTTGATATGGCTGAGATCCATTCTACTAGAAATAGTGATGGTTTCCTTAGCAACAACTAAATCATTTAGATAAAAAAAAATAGTGAGGTGCAGAAGTTGAAATAAAAACAGTCAGCTGACCGAATCTGACTCATACTAGGCCAGCAAAACACACAAGAGGAGAACATTTATAGTTCTGAAAACAAAAACACAAAAGTCAATGTTATTTCTCTTCACTGGAAAACTTTGGTCAAGACAAATCAAATCATGAGGGAGCAATAATGGGATGGCATAACCAAGAGATGCTGCACAGAGTATCATTTTGAACATAAGATGCGTGCATGACTGTTAAAGTGTATAAGTGCATTTATGCATCTGAAAGTTTCTTTTACTGATGTGCACCATGTGCTACCAGCTGAACTATAATAATATAGACAACACTATATACACACCCCTCTGTATATTCACAACAGTGTTAAAAGTAACTTACTTAATGTACTGTTTACATAAATTACTCATCTCTTTATGTAACAGCTATTCATTCTTGACTAACATTTTAAGCTTAACAGCTAGACACAACCCGAAACAAAGATTAAACCAATTTGCAATTCAAATTGTAATTCAGATCGCAAAACAATATTTGACTTTCTTTTTTGACACTATAAAAAATAAGTATTAGACTACAAATAGAAAAAAGGATCTATTATTATTATTATTACGTATTTTGTTGTCATTATTAGAATAATTATTGTTATTAAAATTATTCTAAACCAACTTAAGTAAATAAAAAAATCTGTATTTTTTTCAAAAAGTCCAAAAGGAAACAATACTGCCACATAAAAACTCGCAGATTATTATTATATTCATATATTATTGTTAATATTGTCATATACTATTATTATTATTATTAATAGTATTATGATAAATAATAATAGTGAACAAAAAAGCAACAACAATATTTATTATTAATAACAATAACAACAATCATAACAAAAGTGTATGTTTGTGATTACTTACTGTATTGGCAAAAACAAATCAATAATTAAAATAGGTTCTGCATAAGAGACATTGAATACTTGCACATAAATAGTCTTGGTCTTGTATTGACGAGTCTTAAAAAAACTCATTTTCAGGGATCATGAGACCGCATTACGAGAAAAAAAAACATGGAGTGAGTGACACACATGAAGCTGTGAATGGCAGCTAGTCATGTGCTGGGGTCTGTTAAAAATGCTGTGCATCGTGTGTGTGTATGTGTTGGCTCCATCTTTGTCAGCACCAGCTTTGGTCCAGTCAGGGTTTCCCCTGTCAACACACACTCCATACCACAGTGTCTGGTCTTCCTGAGCTCCAGTGTTTACGGCATGCTGTAGCGTCTGACACAGATCCAATTACCGACAGTCAAATGACTCTTTTTCCATCACCCTTCATCAACACAGCACCACGTGCATTTTTTGACAACAAAACAACGTGTCTCAGAGCGGTGGAGAGATCAGGGGGCGCGTGAGGAAGGAGAACGTGAATGCTTAACCTGTGGAAATCATTTCAATCTTGCTGGATTCATGCAGTATGTCTGTAATTAAAACCTGCACACACTGACACTGACAATGCAGTAAAAACAGATTTGGTTTCGATTGTCTTGCGAGATCTTGCGCTCACCATTGAACCGTTTAATAACAAACTTCTAACCGTAAAGGCACCTACACAGAAAAAGCTCAGATGGAACATCTGACAGATAGGAATGCATAAGATTCATTTTGAGGGAGCAGAAAGTGACGTGTCAGTAGGGGTGTGTGATATTTATCATCTACGGAATCGATGTCAATATATATGATGTCAGTATAATCCCAAGTTATGAGGGCTAAAATGTCCCTCATGGGTTTGTGTTAGTAATATATCATATAGCTTAGTAACAGTACAAGCAAGAGTGCCGTTTTCCCGAATATCAGCGTGAGCATTATCGTGTATGTGAAACTGATTTTATACAACAGCACAACAAAAAAGAAGTTAAAAGAAGTTACATTTTAGACACAATATTGTCTTTTTTTCTGTTTTGCCAATGAAAACAGCTCTACACAAAGCTGGAGCAGAACTGCTGTGTGTCTCAGAACAACACTGCGGTGTTTCGTTCCTGAACGAATCTGTTTTTGAATGAATCATTTGAGTCAGTGATTCAGTGATCCATTTATACAAACCAATTTGGAGTAGACGTCACAGTTATGTCACTTGCAGCTTACGTAACATTTACATATGCAGACATATTTAAAACTATAACATTTACCTATTTTATCTCACAATTCTGATTTTTTTTTTCTCACAAGTGCAAGTTTATATCTCCTGGTTTGGAATTTATAACTTGATTTAACTCAACAATTGCGAGTTTGTCAATTCTGAGGAAAAAAGCCAGAAGTGTAGGATATAAATTCATGTTTCTGTGCCAAGGGGGGGGGGGGAA
>JAFVLL020011135.1:0-10870 GCA_021397915.2 Tor tambroides
CAAATCAACCCTAATTTTAATATTTGAATTCCCTACAGCTAAAATTCATAATAAAAGCTTGACCAGAGCTAAAATTCCTTGTAATATTTGTTACAAATGCTTATGCCTCAGTTGCAAAATAGTTCTGATTTGGTCCATGGATTAGCAGAAGCTATGAGTGCCAATCATCTTCCAGTGCCAGAGCCTGCATTGTTTACTGGAGACCTTTTAAAATTCAAAGACTGGTGCCTGTCTTTCGAAACATTAATTGACAGGAAGAATATTCCGAAGAATGAGAAACTATATTACTTAAGAAAGTACTTAGCTGGTGCTGCAAAGAAAACTGTTGAAGGATTCTTCTTACTAGGTACTGAAGCTGCATATGACCCTGCCTGGCAGCTGTTGGAGAAACGTTATGGAGACCCATTCATAATTGGGAAGTCCTTCAGAGACAAGCTGCATGGATGGCCAAAGATAATTTCTAAAAATGGTTGTGAACTAAGAAAGTTTATTGATTTCCTCAAGAGCTGTGAGACCGCAATGTCCCACCTGATGGAACCGCAAAGTGATGGAAGCCCATGAAGCACATGCTGGTTACCCACAATTCAAAGAGTTTGTAGACTTTCTATCAAAGGAAGCAGATCTCATTTACGATCCTATATCTTCAGTACAGGCACTTAGGAGTGTGGAAAGCGGGAAACCAAAGCATTCATGAAAAAAAACCTTTCAAACAAAAACACTGTACACAAACATGGCACAGAGCACCATCTCATCACGCGTGTTTTGTAAAAGAACATGTCTTAACCAAGTGTAGAAAATTCATTGAGAAGACAGTTCAAGATCGTGTCAAGTTTGTACGTTCAGAGCAACTTTGCTTTGGATGTTTGCAGACTGGTCATCATTTAAGAAGATGTGATAATAAGAGCACATGTAAAAAGTGTCAGAAAAGACATCCTGCGTGTTTGCATGATGACAAGTTCAAAGAGGTATCAAAGGTCTAACCATTCTAAAGAAGATGAAAGTTCAAAGGAAAAAACCGAGGACAGAGAAATAGCTGCAGCAGCAATTACCAATGCAGTCAGACAGGTAGACTCAAATACACAAACATCTACAATCATACCAGTCTGGGTCTCATCCACAAAACAGCCAGATCAAGAAGTACTTGTCTATGTGCTCTCAGACACACAGAGTGACACAACCTTTATCCTAGATGAAGTAGCTCAAGAGCTAAATACTAACAAGGAGAATGTTAGTCTGCAGCTATCCACTATGTCAGTGAGAGCAACAGTCATACCTTGTCAGAAACTGACAAATCTACAAGTGAGAGGATACAGCTGCCATCAGTTGTTACACGAGAGTTCATTCCGGCAAACAGGTCACATATCCCAATGTCAGAGACCGCTCTAAAATGGCCTCATCTGGAACAACTGGCAGACAGGATTCCACCACCGTTGGATTGCGAAGTAGGCCTTTTGATCGGCTACAACTGTCAACAAGCCCTTCTTCCCAAGGAAATCCTATCTGGAGAGGAAAATCATCCATATGCACAACGAACCGATCTCGGCTGGAGCATAGTCGGCTGCTCATACACAGCAAATGATTACAGTGATACAGTAGGAATCAGTCATAGAACCTTAGTGCGACAAGTGGTGCCTGCAGTGAAGCCATCATTTAAACTAAAGAAAGAAGTATGCTTTGTTTGCCAGACTCTTAAGGAAATCATTTCTACAGACATAATTAAGGCACTTGAATTAGACTTCACAGATCTCAGTGCAGATGATAATCCAGTTTCTCAGGAAGACATTCTATTCTTGTCCAAGGTGAAGGAAGGTATAAGGCAAAAGGAAGATGGCCACTTTGAACTCCCACTTCCTTTCAAGACAGACAAACCTAGTCTCCCAGATAACAAACAATGTGTCAGTTCTGAAAACAACCCCATCGACCATGCCTCAAGAGGGCTTTTCAGCTGAAAGATTCAAACTGGCTGAAAGGGCCTGACTTTCTGTGGCAGAGAGAGATCTTCCACATGAAGAGGAAACGGTGGGAGAAATAGAAATAACTGACCCTGAGCTTCGCAAGGCCACACATTCACACAATCAAGATGAAAGAATTTAATTCAATGGTGAACCGCTTCACTACATTTTCTAACTGGTCTCGAGTAGTTAGGGCTGTTGCCAGGCTGAAGAGGTTTGTAAGAGAATTCAAAGGAGTTCAACCAAGAACAAATGAAGCAACCAGTCTTGAAGAAAGAAAAGAATACCTGATATTTGATTGTTGATTTTACTTCAATATATTTGTTTAAAGGAAAATCCCACATTTCAAGTAAATGAGTGATTTTGGTGGGAGTGTAAGTGCTGTTATGCAGATCTTCTGTATATTTGTTTCATAATTAATTCTTTTTAATTAACTTGTATTCTTTCATTTTAGGTTCAATTTAAAATGTAAATGTGTTGTAATGTGACGTAAATTCATTTGGTGTACTTTAAAACATAAGGCACGAGAATGCGTCACTTTAACGGAAATGACATCTTTGATAGTCGCCCCGATGGACTGATGATGTGCGGACGCATCACAAGGCTCTGCTGAGTTAAAATACGTTTAAGTTTAAAATCAGTGCTGTCGCATGTCTAAAAGACAATAAAGAAGATTTACATAAACTCTAAGAATTATTTTCATGACAAGCGGCCAATGAAGAATTTGTTTCACTTGTTTAATGTATTGGACGACTGTGTGTTGTATAATTTCTGATGTGTTTGTACTATGCACATTTACAAATACAGTTCTCACGCCATTATGGCATTAACAGTGAAGATATAAAGAAGATGAGCCTAAGAATAAATCGCCCGTTCTAAAGAACCAACCTGTGTCGTCGTGAAGAGAGCTACAATGTGTTTTTCTTTATTATATAACTTATTTAAATTAATTTGGAAAAATTTCTTGGTCTTTAACTACAAACACAAACCAATTTCAAAAGAAACATGATATGTAACTGTGGCGGGGTGGAAGGAACACACGACAAGGAGAGCTCAAATAAATACCCCGGAGGGTGGATTTATTCACAAACAAGTGCGGGGAAAGTGCGAGGTAGTGCGGTGGTGGCTGTCGTGCTCTCCCGTGTGTGTCCGTGGCGTGGTGGACTGGCTCTGTGCAGGCTGGGTCGTTCAGACGCTCGTATCTGTGGACAGAGTGGAGAGTACAGCTTGTTAGTTCTCTGGTGCTTTGGAGATGAGACTCCCCGCTGGTGAGGCTCACACGGCTTATCTGGCCGCGGCCAAATTAGGGACAGGTGCGGTCGCTTCAGCCTTAATGGGCGAGCGCAGGTGTTCCTGGTGTGTTTCCAGGGCAACGCTGATAGATCCTCAGGACGCTCGTCACAGTAACACATACACAAGTTTTGTTGTGGTGCTGCTGGCATCATACCAGCACCCAAAAGACAACAATGCTGATCCACCAGCATCCCAAGCTGGTCCCAGCATGCAAAACATACCTTATGCTGCTGACCAGCAGTGCTGGATTTTTCAACAGGGATTACACAGTCAGCCTGTCATGATCGCAAAACACACCCAGACAAGGTAATCAGGGCCCTATACATTACAATGTACAAAACAGTCATCTTAGCAAGATGAACACTGCAGTAGGGGAAGGGAAAGGGAATTGGTGTGTGGCCAAGTATGGTGACCCATACTCGGAATTTGTGCTCTGCGGCGCCCAGGGAGCAGCTGGGGGTTCGGTGCCTTGCTCAAGGGTCTCACCTCAGTCGTGGTGTTGAGGGTGGAGAGAGTGCTGGTTATTCACTCCCCCCACCTACAATCCCTGCCGGACCTGAGACTCGAACCCACAACCTTCGGGTTACAAGTCCAACTCTCTAGCCATTAGGCCACGACTGCCCCCCCTTCCCCCCAGTAATACATTATATTCATACTTTGAGGTCATTTTCAAATTCGATAGATGCAAGATTGTGCCAGCACGCCAGTGCGTTTATATGAAACGAGAGCGAGCAAATCCACAGTAATTCAGATGCAAGTAACTTTAGAGCAGGGCTCTTCAGCTCCAGTCCTGGAGGGCCTGCAGTTTAATCCACCTTTGACCCATTTGCAAGTCATCCTGAACATCTTGATAAGCTTGTTCAGCTGTTTTTGGTTAGGGCTGCAACTAAACTCAGCAAGACACTAACACTATCTATCACTACTCAAAACACTAGTGATAGATACTGTATATGAAAAGACAGGAAGAAATAAACATTGGCTTTACAGAAAACCTTATGGATGTACACTGAAAAGCAATGTTAAAACTGTGCTTTATGTGGTAATGTCTATATTAATTGATTTTATTCCAACTGAAAATATTAAACAGCACTGAATCAACTGTAATATTAATTTACAGTCATAAAACAATATGACTTCCTCAAACAATAATAGCAGGTTGCCCCTTCTTAATAGAGTGTAATGGATTTTACCATGATTTCCCCCTCATTATGCTTATTTTTACTTCTCTTTTGAGGGCAAATGTGCATTTTTAACTGATGAAAAATAATGAGCCATGATTAAGCAGTGTACAATGACAGCTATATAGTCAACTACCTGCATAATTGCTATAACGCTTTAATAGCTAAGATCTAAAAACAGACCAATATAACGCTATAAGACCTGTACTCAGACCCCAACAATCAATTACTGATGGTCAAACTATAACCCTGTATTCTCAACTTCTTCTGCAGTGGCCCATATCTGTCACAAAGCAGAAGGAGCTGTTTTATTCTGAAGTATTAAGCTACATTTAGCAATAAATAAATAAACACCTTATAGACTGGTTGTTTACCAGACAGTCCTTGCCTCCACATTTTGCACTGCATTTAATAATATACTGCTTAATCATAAATAAATGATGCTCTAAAGGTACTGTAGATGTGCTCTATGAATAGTATAGGACAGTATAGAACACAGGGCGAGGAGTTTTGTTTTGTACAAACCTGGATGAAAAGGAACAAAACAGAAGATGTGACACATGAGAACATCAGGTCAGTGTTTTGTGTGTTTGTGCCTGTGGCAGATGCTGTGTCATCTTAAGAGAATGCTTCTCCATAGACATCCATTCAAAAATAGCTGTGTATTCTGACAAAATATTTTAGTTATTCATTTATTTATACAAGTAACATTGCAGGTATACATAGTTTATTTTTTGATTGAGTGAAAATGCATGACATGTTCTATATTAGGATATCTGTAGAATTTAATCTCATGATCATATGGTATGTTATTGTGTGATTCTGTGTTTTTTAAAGATCAGTTTTTGTTGTTATATGCAATGTTATCTTACATATGTTATTTCTTATAATAATCCCATAATTCCCCCCAAATTACAAGAACAACCCCAGATAGAAAGCAACCACTGAAACAATGTTAAGTCGATGTTGATGTGTCAACGCTAACTGTGTTGAATTAATGTTACAAAGTGACGTTGGTTCCAGATCACCTTTGCACCTGCAATTAATGTTGAAACAAAGTTGAGATTTGATCAACATCACTTACCCTCAGTTAACGTTGAAACAATGTTTGTTTAAACAATTGAAATGTCAACATAAAACAATGCTGCTATCTGATGTACCAAGCTGATGTTGAAACAACATTAATATTTCAGCTGCATTTCAGTGGAACTGACATCAACAAATTCCTGACCATTTCAAAGTTTGATTTTGAAATCAGAATGACACATTTCCAGCTGCTGAGTCACTTTATTTATTTAAACAGTTTAACACAACCAATGACAAAAAGATACAGAAGGTCTTTAAAAAATAAAAGTGGGACAAAAAGGACAAAAGCACTACAACTTTTCAAATATTTAGTTTCAGGAGTCTGATGTCAGACTACACGTGATCCAGTGGATCAAGTTTTAAAAAGCTTTGCTTTCATCAGACTGCTGCCTCTTTTCCTTTGGGTTCTCTGGAATCTGAAAATGAAAGCATGAACCCTGAGAGCAAGTCAATTCAGCTGACAGTCACACCCAGGAGTGTTAAACACAATGAGATTCACTTTTCCAACACAAAAACATTCTATGCTGATAGTATCATTAAAATCTATTCATTTAATCTATTTAAAATCTATTTGTGTTTCAATATCAATACAGTTTCTATCTCAGCTCATTTTCCATGAAACTTCAGCATTCAAGTGACAAGTGTTCCTAGTTTATCTTGTTCAATAAAAGAATAAGAGCTTAGGTTTTTTTCAATGACAATTTCTTTAAAGCTGCAGATTCAGTTAAATATCACACAATAGTCATGTCACTTTCTTATAAACACAAGATGTAGGTTTATGTGATCGTTCTTAAGTGGGAACAGGCTAAACTGAATGAAGATCAGTTGCATTCATGACATTTAATACCGATGGAGATAAATGAATGATTATCTTATAAATCAGTAATCCTGGCACAGAACATGAGGCACGAGATATCATCAGATCCCAGCTCAGCTGATCATGCTGCAACTCAACGTATAATCAAATGTCACCATTATCAGACGAGTGCTTCTCATTTTTTTAATTGTCCATCCTCATCTGCCTTTACTTCTGCTAAAGGAAAGAACACAAGGTGCTCTGCAAGCACTGAGTAGAGATGTAAGACATGGGCTGTAGACAGTCAATTTCTAATAAACATTGCAGTCACACATTTATTTTGATGATCCCCTCAGACGTTCTCTGACATTGCACCTACATGTCAGCTAACTCTCATTATAGTATTAGCCGAGTATTGGCAGACTGTAATGTTTGGGTTAGTGGAATAATTGGACATATACTTGCAAAGTTACTTATAATCAGTAGAATGTCTTTTGATAACCATCACAAAGTGTTAGCAGATATTAAGCAGACAGTCTACTAATACTCTAACGAGAGTTAGTTGACATGCAAGTGCAACAGAATATCTAAAGGGGACCATCAAAATAAAGTGTTACCAATATTACTAAAGCAAGGTGCACTTTTTAAGTGTGTAGGAAAATGTATGGTATATTCAAACACTTTAATACATTTTTAAATTCATGTACCTAATTACAGCCTGTAACTATTGTGACGAGTTGGCTGCCTCCCCCCTTTCATGTCATCACCACCCCGTCCCTTATTCGCCGCCCTTCACCAGGCTCCCGACGGGAGTGGGCGTGTGAGAGAGGAGAGGCGCGGAAACAAGCCCGGTCTGGCGGCGTGTGATGAGGCGCACCTGATGTGAATGGAGCCTCATCACCGCCGCTGTTATAAGCCGGGAGCGCCTCTCCTCGGGAGACCGGTCTCTTTTCCCCGTGCATGCACGCTGGTGTCCTCGTGGGTCCAGGAAGATTGACGCTGAGGATTCCCCGCCGCCGCCAGAGACGCGAGCCGCCGGGACCTCGTAGTCTGGATGACGCCTGCACCCGTGACACGGCCGTCGGGCCAGGATGCCGGGGCCGTGGAGTCCCCCCAGATGTGCCGCGGCCAGCCGAGGATGGCCGCGAGCAGAAGCCGCCGCCCCTCGCGCCCCGGACCAGGAGGGGAGCGCGTGCGGCCACCGGACTCCGCCCCTTCCCTGGACCCCTCCTTCCTGAACACTGCCTTCCCTCACATTCGCGTTTCACGACGAGGACACCAGATTCCCCGTTTATTTGGACACTTTTATTTTCCCCTGGACACTTTATTTTAAATTTCTGTTGAATAAAAGCCTCTCCGAGGCCTGACGCCACACCCACTGTGTCTGTCGTTTGCTCCTCCCGCCACAGTGGTGGAGAATGCGGGCAGGCGGAGCCTAGACAGCGCAGTGGGCAACACCTGATGACGTCATCCCCTCTCGCTCGCAATCTGCGGAAATCTGCACCGGGACGGAGGAACGACGGAGACGGCCTCCCAGCCACTAAAGGGGTAAGTGACTTTCTGTTAATTGTCATTTACCCTGTGGTTGGTTGAGGCCGTCGACTAATACCCGGTTTCTCTGTCCCGGTTCCGGCGCGGTGCGAGAGGGAGCGCTTGCCCGGAGAGAGGTATCCCTGCCCCGCCCACCCCGCCCGTTGGAGCCTGGTTGAGGATGGTAGCACTCCTGCGTGGGCGGCGATCTTATGACGGGGATGTCGCTTGGGGGGGGGAATGTGACGAGTTGGCTGCCTCCCCCCTTTCATGTCATCACCACCCCGTCCCTTATTCGCCGCCCTTCACCAGGCTCCCGACGGGAGTGGGCGTGTGAGAGTGTAGAGGCGAGGATACAAGGCCGGTCTGGCGGCGTGTGATTAGGCGCACCTGATGTGAATGGAGCCTCATCACCGCCGCTGTTATAAGCCGGGAGCGCCTCTCCTCGGGAGACCGGTCTCTTTTCCCCGTGCATGCACGCTGGTGTCCTCGTGGGTCCAGGAAGGGTGCGTTGAGGGATTCCCCGCCGCCGCCACACTGGTGGAGAATGCGGGCAGAAGCCGCCGCCCCTCGCGCCCCGGACCAGGAGGGGAGCGCGTGCGGCCACCGGACTCCGCCCCTTCCCTGGACCCCTCCTTCCTGAACACTGCCTTCCCTCACATTCGCGTTTCACGACGAGGACACCAGATTCCCCGTTTATTTGGACACTTTTATTTTCCCCTGGACACTTTATTTTAAATTTCTGTTGAATAAAAGCCTCTCCGAGGCCTGACGCCACACCCACTGTGTCTGTCGTTTGCTCCTCCCGCCACACTATACAAACCCTTTCTATCAAACACAAAAACAAGCCTGTAAAACAAAGGTATAGAGAAATAATAACGTAGATGCCACAGAGAAGTTGTGTGAATATGTCAGGTGATTCAGGCTTCTGTATAGGATGCATCTGTTTTCTCTTTATCGAGGAAGCATCAGTTAGATTACTGACAAGTGCACATGCAAAACCAAAATGGGTGTTTCTTAATCAGTGGGAGTTTCAGAATACAATGGGTGTTTTTTTTAGCTGCTTTACTCAAAGAACCACCACTAAACCAAGCCCCCAGTGTGTTAATGCATGTAACTACAGCCAGTAACAATACAAACACAAAAACAAGCCCGTAAAACAAAGCAATAGTATTGATACTAAAGTACTTTAAACATTGAAATATCAACCTCCTATCTAACATTGTATCAATGTCGCCTTGCTATCCGGGAAGTAGTTCTGAAACTATTTTAATATGAAAGAAATGACCCTTCCTCATTTCATCAGTTGTGGTTATGCCACTGAGCAGAGGTTATTTATAAATTAAAAATGTTTAGCTCTAGTGAAAATATCCACAGAAAAATAACAAGATAGTAAAAATAACACATGCATTTGTGTACACATACATCAATGCAATTGATTTTGTCTGCTATTTACTGTGGATAAAGGCCATGAAAGAAAATCAACTGTGAACCTCTGGGGTCCCACATGAAAAAAATACTAGAGTAATTTATAGTAAATACTATAGTGTTTAAAGAACTGTTAATTGGTAATTCTATAGTTGCTGTGGTAATATAACAACTAGGTATAATACTATAAACAAATTACCTAATACTGTACTAAGTTTTCTACAACTATAGGGTATATTATACTACAAGACACTACAGTTTACTGTAGTAAAAACTAAAGTATACTACAGTATTTATTACAATTTATCAGTAATACTACAGTATGCTGTAGCATTCATTAACAAAGTGTTGTAAATACTATAATATAACACACTTTACTATAGTATGGTTCAAAAACACTAGTATTTACCCAACATGAAACAAAAAACAGCATCATTTCTCATAGGAGAGAGAACGCGTGACGTCATCGGGAGACCCCGCCCACCGCCGTCAGTCTGCGTGATGCGCTCAGAAGAAATCGAAAGATCTTCGCTAGAGAGGCGGCTACATGAGGAAGGGGAGGATGTGGGACACTTGCTGTTAGACTGTCCGTTGTTTAAAGAAAACTGCTTTTCCTGCATTCACATCCTGAGGAAATACACTTACCGTTACCGCAAAGCAGCCGCAGAACTTTAACGTTAGCGTGAAAATGGGGAATTGCGTAGCCCGCGAGGATTTTGAGTGGGTTTATACCGATCAGCCTCACGCCGACCGGAGGAAAGAGATCCTGGGTGAGTCGCTTTCCGCTCCGCGACCTCCTCTTTTCTTCTAACGTTACTAGCAAATAACGAGCACACATCGCTTCTTGTTCATATCAGCGTCGTTTTGATCTGTAACGATGGGCGTTTCAGCCGTGACTCCAGTAGCGTTAGCTGTTATGTAAAACGATCTCCCGCGGAAACTCAAATGAGCCAAGTGCCTTTTATTTTATTGTAACGTTAAGTTAATGTTTCTGTACCGTCTGTAATGTGTAAAGTTGTTTTGTAACTAAAGAAAGCCGTGTGTTTGAAGTGTTGGTCGTTAGTCATGAGATGACCGTTATGTGAGGGCCACTCCCCGACTCGAGCCCTTCACTCCCTGCTAAACTAAACTAAACTAAACCACACATCTATTACTCCACAGTTAATGCGATTATTATGCCATGCTTGTTTGGAGAATTAATCTCGTGACATATGAAGCTGTGCCAGCTAACCGGTTAAACTGCATGCTCTTTTTAACAATTATTAGCAGCTAAGTAGTTTCATAACGTTAGTTATCTGAATACAGTATGTATAGCCCGATTCTGTGTGTTTTAACGATTTAATCTTTCTATTGTTTTTGTTGAGCCATGAATGATATAAAGTGTTAAAATGGCGAGTGTGGTGGAGTGACAGTCACATGAGGAAGACTAGTTAATGCTCGCAGATTGATTCTGTTCATTCATTCTGAATGTCTCTCTCTCTCACTCACTCACTCGCGCGCACACACACACACACACACACTCACTCGCGCACACACACACACACACACACTCACTCGCGCGCACACACTCACTCACTCACAGTCACTCGCACACTCACACACTCACA
>JAFVLL020011137.1:0-15717 GCA_021397915.2 Tor tambroides
GGAAGACTTTGGAGGAAAAAAAAGACATTATTATGTTGTTGGTTCTTTTCTAGGTTCTTGTTTGGGTTCTATTAAGAATGAACAGTAGCTTACCTGGAGTCTCAATGTCTCTCCATCCTCAGTGTACATCTGCAGGAGTTCCAAAATCTTCACCATTTTCTCAATGTTAAACTTGTGCTGCAGAATCTCTACAGCAAGTATCTGCAGAACAACAGACATTAATTTAATTATTTTGAAGAATTTTACAACATTCCTCATATATGCACAGAGAACATCTTTGTGAATGTGCAAAAACTCACTTTATGCTCATTGAGCTGGGATGCAATGACGTCTGGGTCCAGATTAATGGCTCTGAGCTCCTCCAGTGCCAGTGAGGTGTCTCTAAACCAATCCAACTCTTTCTCAACAGCCTGTTCCAGCTGATTAAATGCAAACAAGTTGATAGGTAAGTAGGTCTTTAGCAGCTTTTATCCAAAGTGACTTACAATACACTTCAAGCAACCTGAATTTAGATGCCTTGCTTAGGAACCAGCAGCCCTCCCTGTTGAAAAACCTGCATATGCTGGTTAGGTATGTTTTAAAGCATGGCAGCTGGTTTGAGCTGGTTTAAATGGTCCTTAGTTGGTCATGAGCTGGTCCTGAGCAGGAGCTAGTTGCTTAGGGCCAGCACATGACCAGCTTAAACCAACTCATGACCAGCTAAGGACCAGCTTAAACCAACTCAAACCAGCTGGCATGCTTCAAAACATACCTAACCAGCTGTTTTTTTCAACAGAGTTTCTTGTTGCCAGCTCTTATCTTGAAATCACTACACCACAGAATGCTGCACTGCTCTAGCCACAGTGGTCCAGAATGATATTCTGTGTATATGATTACATTATGACATGGCTAATCAAAGGTCGAAGCAAGTATTCACTTGTCTCTTACCTTCTGCCTCTCAGAAGAACACAAGACTGCGTCCCCAGTCTGACTCTGGGCAGCAGGAGCCAGTAGCTCTCTCTCAATTCGACCGAGCCACAGGTGGAGGTCTTCTTGACTGGAGGTACATCGACTAGATGCCTCCAAAGCCTGCTCCAGCCTCTGCAGGACATCAGCACTACCCAGACTCATCACTGAGTAGCGGATACGCAGACTGTCTACCCGCTCCTGCACCAGCTGGGTTTCCTCCTCTTTAGATTAGCATGTGAAAGATTGAAACATGTTTGAAACATCTTCTTGTGCAAGGTTTAGTGAATACGATGACATAAAATGGGAGGAAACACTACCTGAAATCTTTTCCATGAGCTCATGAGCACATTGTTGGAGTTTCCCCAGGTCGACACTCTTAGCTTTTATCTCTTCCATGACTGCCTAAAAGGTGATCGAGAAATGCTATCTTTTTCCATACTGAAACTTGTAGTATGCAAATTTATTAATAAAAAAACATTTTCTAATGTTTTGCTAACCTTGGCCTGTCCTGTGGCTTCCTGCAGATGGAGCATCCCTCTCTCTGCAGAGCGGAGCTCAGCTAAGTCCTGATCCACAGATATGAGCCATTGCTGAAGTCTGTCTGTTCTCTCCTGGAATAGCTGAGCTCTTGGCAGAATGTCCTCCAGAATCCTGTGTCTGTCAAAGCAAATCACATTCATCACTAACATCAGATTTATCCACCCAAAGCATCACGTAAAAACATTGTGGTTGGCTCTTTTATGTCAGTCAGACAGCCCTATCTAAGTAGGTCTTTCTGGGACCAAAATGTGGACCAAAGGGTGGACCAGACTGACCTGCTATTGGCGCCCTGAAGTAGAGCCTCCCACTTGAGCCTGAGCTGTGCGAGCTGCACTTTGGTCTTTTCACCATCATTTCCCTGAAGCCCCTCTACCAGGTGTGGACCTTCCTGCATCATGGTCTCCATACTGAGTCTCCTGTCCTCAAGGAGGCGCTGTAAGAGCTGCAGGACAAGAAACTTCTGCTTATTATGCTGAAGAAATTAATTACCCTTCCTCCAAAGGCAAGGACTTGCAAAGAAGTGGTTCTTCAGTTACCCAGATGCACAGACAGTCTATAGTACTCCAAATGTTTTTCCTGGTCCGACCAATTAGTATAGCACAAAACATGACAATAATTGACCATTTTCAGCAGCAATAATCAACAAAATTCCATTCGGTTCAGTGGCATTGTTTACATTCAGTGCCACCAATATGGCCGACTTCCAGATTGACGATGTGTCATGAAACACTATTGTAGATGTCTCCCTTATTTAATTAATATCATCAGTTCATTAGCAGAAGCTCAGAGACCTGAAGTGCCCTGAATATCATCCAGTTTAGAAAAGCACCAAAATGTGCAGTTCTGTGGTTCTCCAGGACAAGATTTGAGAAACACTGGCAAATGGTGGTCCATATGTCATTTTATGACAGGGGTGTCCAAACTCAGTCCTGGAGGGCTGGTGTCCTGCAGAGTTTAGCTCCAACTTGCCTCACCACACCTGCTTGGATGTTTCTAGTATGCCTAATAAGACCTTGATTAGCTTGTTCAGGTGTGTTTGATTAGGGTTGGAGCTAAACTTTGCAGGACAGTCGATCGCCAGGAACAGGGTTGGGCACCCCTGATCTATGGTGTAGTGGTGAACACCTCCTATGTGCCCTTTGGCAAATTTTGGGCTTAAAATATTTTTAACAGGGCACTATTACAACTGCTTTTTAAGTGGCTCAAATAAATCTGTTCATCTCTGTAGGCCTACAGGCTACTGAAAAACCTACAGAATTATGAGACAGTCCTCCTTCAAAAAAAACCCCTATAGGTCAGGGCTGGGCAACTTCGGTCCTGGAGGGCTACTGTCCTGCAAAGTTTAGCTCCATCCCTAATCAAACATGTTTATGCAAGCACCTTATTATGACCAATACTTCCGTTTTAAAGTTAAGCGTGCTCTAGCTGGAATAAAAATAATGAGTGTTGTGACGAATACTGCCATGACCAATCAAATTGCCTGTTCATTTAAATGCAATGTATGCACTTTTTATACAGTCCCTTATCCACCATTTGTCCTATTTCCATTCCACAAATCACATTTACATTTATGCATTTGGCAGATGTGTTGGAAAGTGATTTATAGTGCATATACATTTTATGAGCATGTGCGTTCCCTGGAATCGAAGCCATAATCGCATGATCGCATATCGTAACACAATGTTCTACCAATTGAGCTACAAATTTAGTAAACGCTCGGATGGGTCGTATTTCAGGGAAGTGACAACCGACCTATACAGGAGTATTAGTTAGATGTTGGGAATAACCTTCCTAATACAATTTTGTAGAACATCCCCTTTGCATCTTTAAATATGCTTTGTATGAGGAAATAAACACACATTTGGTTCATAGAGGTATTGCTCCTTCTAAACCTCTACAAGCTTTATAATGCACCTTGTTTTCTCTTTGTGGCACTTAAGCCAAAGGCTTGTATCATGTGTCAGAGGAGCATTGTGGGCATTCAGGTATGTTTCACCTTACTCACTAAGCTAACAAAGATGTCTATCTCAAAAAGGTGAATTACTTTTTTCCCACCCATTCCCATATCATACACAAAACCATTCAAAGCTTATTATATGCATGGACTTACCCAGTATGCTTCTCAGTTCAAGAAAAGTTTAAGGATGAGAAATTACATGACAAAGCTTTTAAAATAGGGTAGCCTTTTTTATTAATAGTTTATCTAAATATAGTTTATTGATTGTTTGTCTGTATAGCACCACCTGAGTTTTTAACATACCTTCTGTTCTTGCAGTTGTGCTTTCACCACTTTAAACTCTGAGGATGGTGGTTTTTGATTGGCTGTCAGCTCCTCAATCTCGCAGACCCACGTCAGCAGTGTTTCCAGATTTTGCTGGAATTTCAACGGATCCCTGAACTCATCTTTCAGAGCCAAAACACTTCTTCCATCCTTAACATAAGACCAGACAATATGCTGAAATTTCAACAAAAATCACTTTTTTTCATAAAGAAAGTTCAGTTTAAGAAAAGACCAGTGAACTGTACCTTCCACTGATCTAGACTTGATTCCTGGTCTGAACTTGACTGACCATCACTCTGCAGCTGTGAATCAGATCAATTTTATTTAATTGGAAAATGAAAAAACTGGTGATACATTGTTGATGCATTGACTCAAAAATCAGTTAAATGAAAATGGTAAATGATGATGAAAAATAAAGAAAAACATGTAAAATTAAAACAAATGCAAATTAAATTTAACAACCTCTGCAAGTTCCTCAGCAGCTCCAGTAAGGACTCTAACAGTTCTAGTAACAATAGGGTCACCTCCTTTCCCCGCAAGAGGATACTCTGTCACCTCCACAATCTCTGTCACAATTGTCTCTGTCACCTCTGTGACTTCGGTAACCTCTCGAGTGTTCGGAGGCTTCCAGGGCCAGGGACTTCCAGAATCCCTTCTCTGCAGGCTGGCTCTCCTGTCCACAGCTCCATATTGACTCAGAGGGGATCTTCTATACTCTGGAATATTACACCCCCTGGGCAAAGACCCATTGCGAGGTGTTTTTACTGGGGACGGAGTGCTTCGCCAGGCATTGTCCAGAGTGCTGGTAGTGGTCACAGTAGGGGCAGGGGAACTCCTTTGCTTGTCCGGTGTTGGAGTTTGTCGAAGAACCTCTTCCACATCTTCTTTCTTTGTTTCTTCTCTAGGAGGCTCCGGGAGTGGCCATTCTTTCCGTTGTTGGTAGCACTCTTTCAAGACGCTCTCCTCTGACTTAACTTGTTTGGACTTTTGTCCCAAACAGCTAGGTCTGCTAATGAGGTTACCCATGATTCTTCAATCCACGGGTTAATCGGGTCCCTGTGCCATACATACAGGCGTTGCCTAAACTACCTACAACACAAGGAAGGTCAAAGTGAGAAGATACTCTTTAAACACCTACACTCTTAAAAATAAAGGTTCCAAAAGAGTGTTTTTGCAGTGATGCTATAGAAGAATCATTTTTGGTTCCCCAAAGAACTTTTCAGTGAACAGTTCCTAAAAGAACCATTTTGAAGAACATTTTAAAAATCTAAAGAATTTTTTTCGCCTGTAAAGAACCTTTTCTGCATTTGAAAGGTTCTGTGGATGTTCAAGGTTCTTCATGTAATCTTAAATATATTTTTAAGAGTGTATACCCTTTCAAGGAAATAGTATTAGTTTCCAGTTTCCACTGCAGTCTTCAAAAGAGATTCATCCAGCTCTGACAAAGACCACTAAGCATAAATCTCAATTAGATTCCTTGCTGTCCTACAAAGGAGAGTCTTCTACCACTTTCATGCCAACAAACACCACCATCATTATTTATGCAGCAGAGATGGTAACACTTGACTGAGGCTCTGTCCTGACCAAGAGGGGCCAGATTACTGCAGGAAAACTACAACATGAACACAGAATTGCTAGTACTATCCATACAAATGCAAGTGACAAGCCTGTTTATGAGGGCAGTCTCCTCCAGGATACCCACGGTTTCTCCTGGCAGCCACAGCCACAGCCACTGTCCTCTGCCAAGACTATCCGCGGGATGGCCCTGGGAAACCATTTAGCTCCTGATCAAATATGACAGGCATGGAAATGCTGCTTCATTTCTTTGCCACAAAAGAATGAACAGTGTTTTTTTAGTGCACGTGTTCATGGTTTACTGGGAAACACAGACCACATGCTTGAGGAGCAGGACAGCAATGAACACATAGACACACAGCGAGTTTACTGTGCAGAAACACTTTTTCAGAGATGTTTTCCAGATAAGTGTGCATGTTAATTGCACAGGTGATCTGGGTCAGTCCAGGTCATTGCACTTCACTGCATGCTAATGACGGGTGCTGAGGGAACTGGCTCCAGACAGCAGACAGACTCAGTGTTTCTAGATCACTGGAGCAGAAGACTTAGTATCAGCCAACATTCTAGCAGGGAGGATTAGCTTGTATAATGTGTGAATTGACATTGCTAACACGTGACAGGAAATACTGTAAGTTTGATGCTCTGGATGCTAGCTTATAAATTGATTGAGCTTTATTTAAGAGATTCAGTGGTCATGTATTTGCAGCCCTTCCTCAGAGATACTGTTGAATATTAAAAATATGGATTTTAAGAAACAATTTTCTTTATTCGGTTTGCATAAAGTGAGCACATAAAGCCATAAAATCTATGTAATCAATCTGAACAATATCACCATTGACAAATGCTCTTCCTCAAATCAAGTTTAATTATATTAACTCATTCCATCCATCTCACACCCAGTCTAAAAACTTGATGGATTACACAAGGAGGATGGGAAGGAGGTTACAAAGTTGAAACAGTCAATGAAGTAAGAGCAGTGACACTACAGCCATTTGAATATAAAGATTTACTAACATTATCACACCTGCAATGCTGTTTCACAACATTTACACCTCAGTGCTGCATGTGATCATCTAAATGAACTAATTTCCCTGCTCAAAACACCATCTTAAAGGCAGCATAATTTCCAGATTGGTTTATCTAGGATGCTTGTCTGGTGCTGGTTAGTGAGTTAGTGATGTTGGTTCACTGCAAGGTGTTTCTGGTGATTCTGTCTGACCATTAAAGTCTTGCTGGTTAAGAAACCTTGTTGTAGCAGCACACAAACATCCACTAACCTCCAAAACACAACATACTGTACAATGGTGAACAGTTTAGTGGCTGAACCAATTCAAGTAATTATCTAAACCTTGAGATAAATGGTACATATTGATTCTCCTTTGCATGTTTATTAAGGCTTATCTGAAGCAACCGTCCTTTTAACCCAACTCTAATTCATTCTCAGATTTAAGACCACCCTGTGTAGCCTCTTGATATTGATTTATGAGGCATGTCACAGACTGGCCCCCAGTGAGCTAGATTAACCCATGTGATGGACAGCTTTGTGCATCAACAATCCATAAAGCATGATTAATACAGTCTCATCTCTTGCAACAATTGACTCAAACTGAAAGATTCTTCTGTTATATTCTAATGAATGATATGTCAAACAAATAAAGGCGGTAGAGATGCTCAACTCTGCCTGTTATAGCAGTGGGTGTGGGTACTATCAGAGAGCACCATGACAATACCCTTTCCTAATCTGACCTCAATATGGCAGACAGACGGTGTATACCGGTGTCATGCCACGATCTGCTGGTGGATTAACTCGTATACAGAGCAGTGAGAGTGGTGGCTCACATGGGATGTACTTATGTCTTTCTATGGATTTCCTAATAGCCATAAATCAACGCCTCTGTGTAGGTGAGTTCATGCAGTGATCATGATAAAGGTTTCTCTAATTAACGAGGAGACCCACTAGAAGCATAAGAGTGCCTGGTGTTAAGTGAATGCATAAATGCATAACATGAATAAACTCCTCTATTTTAGTTGAACTGATGGGTTACATTTTATTTTAAGGTGTCCTTGTTACAGCGTAATTATACATTTAAGTACGGAGAAATATTAATTAACTACATGCACTTACTATATGGTTAGGGTTAGGATTAAGGCTTGGTTTAGGGTTACTTGCATGTAATTAATTGTTATTATAATTATAAGTACATGTAGCTTGTATAACAAGGACACCTTAAAATAAAGTGTTATATGTTAAGCAACACATTGGTATAGAGTTTTAAAAGTTTATACTAATAAAGAAACTGCATGGAAGAATATACAATTATATTATATATTTAAATTCAGTAGCAATGAATACTGCGTGAATGTACTAATTCAAAATAAACTGATACTCACAGTACAGTGAAATGAACTAATTACATCCAGATCCTCGGAAGCTGTTTCTACCCATACCAAATGTGTGCCACAATCCCTTTCAGTGAAATTCAAGTGGGTCTGATAGCATCACTGTCTCCCTGCATCCAAAGCAGCTGGTGGTTTCAGTGAGAAAGTTTGAAAGAGGTGGCGGTTGTGGCGGTTGGGGTCTCGATGGTGCATACTTACCCCCAAACGGCTAACCGAACAATCCCACAAGTTCCTCCGTCATCATTCAAACAGGAGAACAAAAAACCTGTCTTCTCTCAGCATCCTCTGAGAGGCCTTCCTTTCCAGACGTATAAACATGCGAAACCTTCACATTCACTTGCTCAAACAGGACCTCACTTGCTCACAAATCCCGGTTTAAACACACACACTTTATGCAAGATGACCCATGCTTTTCCGTCGCCCACAGGCACAAGCAAACAATGTCCCTCTTTCCCTCCGGCTGCCCCCTCCCGTCAGAGGTATTCTCCCTCTCTTGCCTTTGTTGTGCACAGTCCCATAGAGGAATTCCTTGCTGAGGCAACCGAAGGGATGTTCAGCTGCTGAAAAAGTCCTGTATGCTGTGTTTTAAGGTGTTCCCCGTCCGGTGGTTTTGGTAGAGTTAAGGCAGGTCTGTAAGTCGGCAGCCTGTTGTGTGAACTCTTGAGGCAGACATTTAGACAGAGGAGCAGTCCCTTCACCTCCCTCTTTCCCTCCCAGCCTTAGCCCCTCCCCCAGCTCCTCTTTTGGCTCACAAACTCAGCTTCTAATGAAAACGAGGAGGATAAAAAGCTTTCTAAAGACCCCCAGGCTGCTCCCGAACATTCACATGTTAAGTGACAGCTGCCTCCAGCCCCTCGCTCTCGTTTTTTCCTCCCTCAAACGCGGGGCAGACCGAGGCGGCTACAAAAGGAGCCAACCATCCCGCACACAAAGCCCCCATCACTATTCAAAGCCCCCGCCATGGCTACAAAGGCGACTAATTACTGTAAGACATCTCTGATTACTTTCAAGTCACTTTCAGTCCTCAAATTGCCAAACAAACAAAGAACAGTAGAGAAACCAATAGAGAAGGATTCAGCCACGTCTGGTTGAGTTTCATGGGAGTTGCGTGATGCTGCGTCTCCACTTTTGGAGTCTTTTGGAGTCTCTTGAGAATTGAAGCTTCTACCGCCACTATGTCTGTAGGTGTCAGATCTCAAGTAATCTCTTGATTGGTTCCCATGGTGGACGAGAGGGAGAGTGAGGACAGGTGTATATAGCAGGTGCGGTGAGGAGGATGGGGGGGGGGGGATTCAGGTGTGTAACAAACACACAATTGCCCCATTCTTTCACCACCCAAAAGACTCTACCCAACACCTGCACTGTTACTTATCCTTCATCTCACACAAGAAACACTCAGTTGCTCAATAGAACAGGTCACTAACATATGGGAGAGAAGTGGAAGTCCTTGTGATGCCACTATGTGAATTTACATTCAATGGCCCCAAAACATATCTGAAGCACACGTCAAAATGCATGCTGTCATCGCAGCAGGTGCATCAATAAATAAATAAATACAAAAAAATAAAAGTAAATCAGGTGGCCTTCTTTTATTAAATAATACAATATAATAAGCTTTCTTTTCATGCAAAACTTTTACAAACAGACAAAAGTACTTTTTTTTAGGTTTAAAATGATAAAACAATAGCTCTACTTTTCACAATTACAATCTGGTAGTGGAACCTGTGGTTCCTCTGTTAGGACACCTGTGAGAACTTAAGAAGAACTGATTTCATACAGCCACGATAAACCACCAAACAGCCAGCTGATTCAGAAATGTATCTAAGTACAGGCAACTGTTTCCAAATTATTTTTAACATACCGTAAAAGCAGAGAAGCCATTTGTAACTTGAATGTGCAATGCTTCCAGCGTCATTTGCTTTCAGTTACGTTACCTGTCCAAAAGCAGTTTTTTTTATTCTGCTTGATAATGCAAAACAATATTTCTTATCATATTATTTCATAGTATTGTAGGAATTATAAACACACTGGTTTGTAGTGCAAATTGTTTTAGTGTTTAGTGCACTGTTACTCTTCTAGTTATTTAACTATAGCAGCTGAATCAGAAATCTTGCATTCACAGAAAATAACTTACTTCTGCATTGTAAAATAAGATGGATTAAAGTTTTGCTATTTTTAACTAAAACTAAACCTATTAAAATCATTGGGTACATATATATATATATATATATATATGAAAATGAACAATATTTTGCCTTGGCAACTAAAATATGAATGTGAATAAAATATGAATTTCATTACTTCATTTAAGTAATGAAATTAGTAAAAACAAAACTTATATACAAAAATAAAAGCTAAATAGAACTATTAATTATAGTAGTAACAACAACAACAACAACAAACACAACAAAATTACTAAAAAAAATTACTAAAATTAAACTGAAATTATAAAGGAAAAAGCTAATTTAAGATATGAATATGAAACTGTAATAATATATTAATAAAACTAAAATAACTGCTGTATTTTAGAGATATAACAAAACCTGTTTTTTTTTTGGGGGGGGGGGGTACTATAAATTATTCTATAATTTATTTAAATTTATAGAATAAATTAAACTAAGAGGTCTTCCTTGATAATATATGGGAAATATGGAACCACAGCATAAAAAAAGTTTCTTTCAATTCTCATTTCTCAATTCTAAACTCAGAATTCTGAGAAAGAATTCTAAGAATTGTAAGATGGAATTGTAACATGGAATTGTGAGAAAAAAGTGAGAATTCTGAGTTTATATCTCATATTTCTGACTTTTTTTTTACCCTTTATTCTGAGTTTACATCACACAGTTATGAGATTATATCTCAGAATTCTGACTTTCTCTGAATTCTGAGTTTACATCTCACAATTCCAACTATTCTTCTCAGAATAGTGAGTATATATCTTGGAATTGCAATTCTGGTAAATTTTTAATCTTGTGGCACAACCCATCTTCCATAAAATAAGGCTAGACAGTGCAGGGGTTTGTGCTGCCAGTGTCTGCAGGAGTTACAGCACTTTTAGGGTTCCTCCTGCAGGTGTAAATGTGTTATTGTCTTGCTCCATTTCCTGTCTCCAGGCAGTGTGAATGATCCCAGAATACAGTGAGTGTAAGAATGTGAGTCTTGACCTTGAGGTGTGGGTCATCAGGTCATCAGAGAGGAGCAGTGGGACACACCCACCAGACTGAAGTGAGGGGCAGCGCCCAGAAAACAGGGAAGAGAGGACAATAAAGATGAGAGAGCGGCAGAGAGCACACATCCTCTTTATGATGATGAATGTGTACCTCTAATTCAGTAGGGACCTGCAGAAGAGGGGACAGCCACTACACTAAACACAGCACTTCAATTATTAACCCCAGCCCATCCCCCACTGAGACAGCCAGCTAAATAAAACAGACAAAAGGAGGAGACCAGGAAAAGAGAGGAGCAACAATGCCTGTCACCCTGACTGTCCTGGGAAAGGGAACTCAGTGCCGTGAGCCCATGAGGTCAAGATATTTAACCTGAGCAGGCTCTTAAACAGAGACGGGACATCAGTGTCTGTCCTGAGTTATGGGCCTGCAACAGACCACCTCTGAATTGCAGTTTTTGTGATGTATATGAACTCACACGGCAAGAATTTTAATTCTAGATCAGTTTTGGGCAAATCATGTAAATATATATGGATTTTTTTTAAAAAAAAGTACGAATTGCAATTTAAGATATAAACTCACAATTCTGAGAAGAAATATCAGAATTGTGAGATAAATCTATTAACATATTTACTGACATATCGCTTGAGACTTACTGATATAAAAATTATAATTAAACTTTATTTGGAGTACTACTTGTGCACAATGCACATTTCTTAATAGTATGCCTAAAATGTGTGTTAATGTCACTAATGATGAGGATTGTATTGTTTTTGAATAATATCAGTCTTTGAATGCAAGATATTTAAAGTGTACCTCAAGCATACTTGCAATAGTTCCACTTTAGCACAATCAAATACACTTCAGTATGTTTTAGTTGGACCTCAGCACTACTTCCACACAATTAAAGTATAATATTAGTTGTTTCAGTTTAGCAGACTTTAACTACACCAGTTTAGTATGCTAAAAGTACAATTGCATGGTATTTTTATTAAGTACATAAATACGTAAACGTATTCATAGTATACTTAGCATGAAATAAATGCATTTCAAATACATTTTAATATATTTATTTTTCACTAGGGATGTATGGATCATTTAAATTTTTTATATTATTATTATTTTTTATTATTTTTAATATTTCTTTTCTGCTTGTTCATCAACACAACTTATTTTATATTCTAAGCATATCATGCATTACGTCACAATATTTACAATGAAAATATTGTGCGAGAGATTTCTATTTCAAATAAATGATGCTGCAAATTCAGCTTTGATCACAGTAATAAATTACATTTTATTCACATAGAAAATAGACATTTTAAATTGTAATAATATTTCACAATATTACTGTTTTTGCTGTGTTTTTGATAAATGCAGCCTTGGAGATCAGAACAGACTTATCAACGGCAAGATTTTAAACAGTAGTATATAGTCTCTAATTTCCTCTCTTATTCTGCATATTTTGAGTCTAGCTTAATTATCATCTACCACTTTTTATCTATATACTGCCCGTTTGTGTGAACCAGCAGCCAAATCAGTCTTTTATTGGATACAAAAAAATGGCAGTTTAATGACATAAGCATCCATATATTTTTTACTAATATATATATATATATATATAAACAGATAATTCCAATTTAGTAATTTTAAGAATAGAGACAAAAATAAAGAGTGAGTGCGGCTGTGTCCACATTTGGCAATGCTGTACTGCCATTATATACCCAATCTGACAGAGACACCTGATCCAGGCCTGTTCACTCACAGGGAAAATCAAACTGTCCTCCCATATCATTTACCCAGTGTGTGAATCATATGATAACATTCAAGGCAGTGCACTGTATGCCAATCTTCTGATCTTACAAACTTAACTTCATGAGCAATCTAATAACGTAAAGCATGGATTCCACATGCAATCCATGTAAAATCCAAATATTCTGCAGTTCACATGCATATATGTATATATTGTGCATAATGGACTGTATGAAAGCAGTGGCATGAGTAATATTTCAGCTCAGATCTATTGTGTGCTGCACATGTGTCTTGTATGTTCAGAGAGCAGCAGATGAATCAGCGTAATGCCAAATGGGCTGCAGATGTGGTCAAATTTGATCACGGGTCCCCTGTGTGTAAATACCCAGAGAGCCCTAAAGTGGATTAATCCTACAGACATGTTCTCCTCCCCCACTGCTCTTGCTTCAAATCAAATAACTCACAGTGGCTCCTCCAGTATATAATTAGCACCTCAGCGGACAGGTCGCACACTGCCAGTGAGCCCTGCCTGATGATGAATGAAAAACTACACACTGATCTCCTTTGGGCAGCAAAATCAAAGTGTCTTTCCACAAACACAGTGATGTGTCACTCATGTGACGCTGGCCGCTCATTGTGAAGGCTTCCCTGCTGGGATACTGGAAATGAAACCATCACAGGGGTTTAAACACATGCTGACACAACGCTCGTTTGATATCAAGCAGCGAGTAAACCACAGTCATCTTACCCTTTTGAAAGAGTAGTTACAAGCTACTAACACAGACACTACATATACTGAACCTAGTGAAGGAGCAACAACCTTTTTAAATATGATAAAATAATGAGAAAATTATTTCTCTCATACAAAACAATGAGGATTTTCTTCATTAGTGTGCCTGTTTTCAACCTCAACAGATAAATGTTCAAATAAACAACAAATTAACAACCACTAAAACTCAGCTTTATAAAGTGCTGCGCAGAGAATCAACAGCTTCATATACATCAGTTGTCCAAAAAAAATCAGCTTGCAAAAATGAGCAGGACAGCCTAATGCTACTTTATTAGAAATACTGAGAACCGAATACTAATCTTAATGCATAATGTACAGTACTAATGGTATAGTGAGTACTATTTGATTATTATCTGATTACTATTAGAATATACATTTTAATATGTGAAGCACTGTGCAATGCATAACAATGAAATACAATAGTATGGGATACTATAATAGTATTGGATGTTCATTGCTGCATGTATAATTCAGCAAAAACTGTACAGTTATGATACAATAAGTAAAAGCAATTATTTTGCATTCTAACCCAATTTTGTGTCAAAAGTACGCTGAAAGACGCAACATAATGTGATATAAAAAACATGCAATGTGTTTTGTCACATAGCTCCTTACTGGAAAAGTTTTTATATTTTGAAAATTATTTTGAGAAACGTGACTGAAAAATCTACTAAAGTTAGTAGCATGCTATTTTTTTTAACAATACAGTCGCTAAAACTTATTTCATATACTGTAAAAAGTGATAACCTGCAATTCGTATGTTAAAGAGCTGATCTTACCCTTAAATTTATTTTTAAACTATGTTTAGGTAGATTTAGTAATGTTGCATAACATTTTAACTGAATTAAAAACAATTAGTTTAGATGTTAAAGCAATTTTTTTTCAGTGTACATGAAGCTGTTTGTGTGATGCATGTGAAGCTGATTTGACAAACAGATGTGTGAATGTGGTAATTAATGTGACGGGATCGTGTTGGGGATCAACCTCCACACCTGAGTCCATTACTGTGTGACAGCCAGCGTCTCCTGTGAATACGGACCCGCCCCATTGACTACTGCTGTGATGAGAGGACAATATACCACATATGCCAATACCAAACATATCCAGTGTGCATTACAAGTACATTTTTACCTTAAAGGGGCTAGATCACCTAAAAAATGAAATTGTCATAATTTACTTACCCTCATGTCATTGCAAACCTGCATGAAATGAAGGCCAGTAAATAATGGCAGAATTTTCATTTTTAGATTAACTTTATGCGATGTGATGGATATTTCACACTTTTGATGTGCACTATTATGAATAATATAATTTTATAATGAACAAAGAAATTATTTTACTTTTCTGGTAGCACTTTAAAATAAGGTTCAATTTGTTAATGTTAGTTAACTACAATAGTTAACATTAACAATGGAAAATACTTGTAAAGCATTTAGTAATCTTAGTTATTGTTAATTTCAGTATTTGCTAATACATTATTAAAATAAATAGTTGCATCTGTTATTGTTATTTAATGGACCTATAAGCAAACATGAACTAATAATGAATAGTTGTAACAAAAATTACTAAATAACAAATTGCCCATTGTTAGTTAATGCATTAACTATCATTGATAATAGGACCTTGTAAAGTGTTACCAATTTGCAGTAACACTTTATTTTAAGGACCAATTCCTACTATTATCTAGTAGCTTATTAGCATGCGTACTACTAGCATATTGGCTGTTTATTAGTACTTATAAAACACGTTAATGCCTTATTCTGCATGACCATATTCTATATCCCTTAATCCTTAAAACCCCATACCTAAACTTAACAACCACCTTACTGACTATTAATAAGCAGCAAACTAAGAGTTTGTTGAGGCAAAAGTCTTAAGTTAATAGTTAGTTAATAGTGAGAACTGGACCCCAATGTCACGAATCCGGTCCATGAACTTCCGTTAACTCACCACCAGAGGTCACTCGCTCACCACATTGACTCTTGCACTACACAAACTGTTGCACATCATCTCAAACTACAATTCCCATCATCCATTGCACTGACGACACACACAGCTGATTGCACTGATCACACACAGCTGATTCCCATTTGCACGCCTTACTTAAGCCATGGACTTTCTCTCCCTCACTGCCGAGTATTGTATAGCGTTTATCACTCTCCTAGCGATAGCTACTCTACGGAGCCCACTGAGTTGTCATAGTCTTGCCTTTTGTGTTTTCTAGTGTTTTGATTCTTGCCCGCGTTTCCTGGATTTACCCTTTG
>JAFVLL020011138.1:0-12551 GCA_021397915.2 Tor tambroides
ACAACATCTCGTTTTGACATCTCGCGTGGTTCTGTGTGATTTGGACAACTTCAAGTTACGCCCCCTGCTACAAGTTACGCCCCCTTCAAGTTACGCCCCTCTCTTGCAGTCCGCAGACAGACCCCTCTCGCCATCTCCGCAGGGCAAAGAGCCCGACACCTACCGGTACAGGTGCAACATTACTTCAGCATCATTACCTCACCTCTAACCTACTCTCTCAACGTCGGAAATGTCATTTTCCACGCTTGTAAATCTCAGTTTTAAAGTGCCCCATATTTACATATTTCCAGTTGTCGTGGCAACAAGCCACAACCAGTTTTAAAAAAAGCAAAAGTTTAAGTTTAGCCTACCCGTAACCAGGACAACGGCGACACTTGTAGGATGTTCTTCCACAAACTCCTTCACTGCCTTTGTGTAGTCCTGCATTATTACACCTGGTAGATTCTCCTTTAACTGTGTAGTTGTGACAGTCCAGCTCCTTCAGCACTGAAAGTGTCTGCAGACAGCTCGCCTCTCCGACATTACACAGGAAAAGTGTAATTACATCGGAGTAAACACACACAGTGGACTCACACGCTCCAGTCTCCAATTTCAAAATAAGAGTCCGATTGTTGGTTTTAAAAATGCGGCTGTCGCATACACAGAAACAACATTCATCAGTAGTTTCATAATACATTTTAAATAATTAATGGTGTTGGCTTACGGTCTGACTTACTACTGGAGGATAATAAAACGTTGACAGAGGTGCCCCTACGTTATTTTGAGAACAGAATATCATGTAAACTGGTAAGCAGATAAAAGATTGTCAACTTAATTTAAGTAAATATTTCCATATATTGTTTTCACAGAAAATAAATAGGCATTTATTAATTTAGGCCTTTATATATAAGTGTATGTATGTATATAAATATAGAACATTTCTCATTCACAATCATCTCTATTAGTTAAAAGGAGTTATTAGATTCATAAACTTTGCAAATTGGTAAAGTGTTTCCCGATGCAGACTTAATTATTGTTTGATGACAATAATACTTATAGCTTAATGAAAACAACATGAAAGTTTAAAGTTTTAAATGTGTTTATTTATAACGAACTTTCAAATGCACTCTGTTAATGTAAAGGGGAAATAATTTTTTAAAATTCCAATTTTATTCCAAAACACTGTTCACGTTGTGCTACAGCTTTTAAAAAATGATCTTTACCATAAACTTGTTCAGGCTTTCATTTTATAGAGGGTAACGATTCATTTAATGCCTTATTTTCATCATTCAAAAATAGGCTTCGTAAAAATGTTAACTTGCATTTATATTACACACAGAATTCTATCATGATACATGGTATCCAATTACACATGCACTGGAAATGAAATCTGTTTTTTTTTTTTATAGACCAAACGTCTAATTTGTATAGCTACATGCTAATATATATATATATATATATATATATAAAACTTCTTACTAATTATTTAATGATTAAATTCACACTTCATACTGCAGTTACATATTGCAGTCATTACAAACACTGAAACCCTACTTTCCCACATTCTTACTCACACAGGCTTTCTGTAATTTATATAAAGTAAGCAGATTTAATAGTTTGCAAATTTGGAATGTACAATCTACACAGGAAATGTGACAAAGTGCTTTTTAAATGAAGAGAGTGATTTTCACTGGGCAAGGTATTGTTTCAAGCCAGGCCCACCATGGAAGCGCTGAGATCCCACAGTCTGCGGGCTGCAGCATCATCCCTACCCTGAGGAGCTGCCTCTTTGGGGGCACAGTCACTGTAAAACCACCAAAAGAGAGAAATTAACCACACCAAGAAATGATCATAATTCAACAGCAATGGTCAGACAACACTGTGTGAATAAAAGCTTTTTTAAAAAAAAGTGGTGAAAACAGTTTGTCGTTTTCTATTTTGAACGTAAATGAGGCCTTGAGGAGCAAAATCTTAAAATCTTACTAGATTGCATTTAACACGTGATAGAAGAACCTACTGACCTGTAGTAAAGGCCACTGGTATTCTGCAGACTCTCATCCACTGCACAGTAGATGGTGGTCTGCGCACCCTGCCAAGGTGTTTTGAAACATAAGAAAAAGGGCATGAACCAAATCCTTTTCCATAGTGGCATAGAAGGGAAAAAGTGTCGTCCCAGCTCTGTATGGATCACCCCAGGATGAAGAGCGTAAGTTGTCACTCCTGTGCCTGAATGATAGACAGGAAAAGAGTTTGACAGCAGCAGGTTTGAGTGTGTGTGTGTGTGTGTGTGTATAAATGTGACATTGTGATATTTCAATATGGTAAGAGTATGAAGGTTTTCATTACAGACCTTAGTCAGGGTAGGGTTATATTTAATTTTTGACGGGAATAAAAACAAGGCTGTGAGGGATAGTAGTACAGCGCATTCAGTAGATTGTACTGTTGTTTAATGGAATGCCAAATGTTCAGCTGATGAAACATCTTTCAGAAAAAAATCTTTCTATATAGAAAATGTGCAAAACTGTTTTGAATGTTGCGAGTTGTGAAAATGATATGATCTAGGACCTTTATATAGTGTGTGATATTATAAAGACTGTAAATCTCTTTCAGCCTCATTTTCATTCTCATTAAATTCAATACAGCATCTAACCTGATTCAGGTCTATAATTTACCTTTCAGTCTGACAGCTAGTTCCCGGGTAAACAGGACATTGGCCAGCTTGCTCTGTCGATAGCTTACTGATGGATCATAGTTTTTCTCCAGGTTTATATCATCGAAATGAATCTTGCCTGCCCAACAGAAAATAATTTGAAATATTATAAGGAATCCAAATATTGAATGTGCCACATAAACACCTTTAATGTGTTTGCATTGTAAATGATACATACAATACAATTCAATCAGAATTATGTATTGTTTTAAGTATTTATGTTTATTTTATGCCCTACAATGGTAAAACACAAGAATGATTTTGTCAAAACAGATCATCTTGTCAGGGAATTGGATAAGGAGTACAACTACTGCTTACAATAATTTAAAGACTACAAAATCCTGAAAAAATAAGTGTTTTGTTATGAGCGATTCAGTTTATCACATAAAGATATATGGGCTACAGTACCTCTCTCATGGGCCAAGCTGGAAACATTGACAACACGGCTGGGTGTTGATTTCTTCAGCAAGTCCAGAAGCAAGTTGGTAAGCAGGAAATGACCCAGATGGTTCACACCAAACTGCATCTCAAAGCCATCTTCTGTCTTCCACTGTGGGCACATCATTATCCCTGTTCAGAGAATAATATAATATATAAAAGATAATATCAAATTTAAATAAACACAAATAAATACATAAATAAATAAATAGATTGTTTTAATTAACTGACAGAGCAAATCTGTTTCCAAAAAATAAAATACATTGTAACTATATCAACCAAGTGTTCATGCATTATAATCTGGCTGACATTCCTTACCAGCATTATTAATGAGAATATCCAGTCTCTCTTCAGTCTGCTGTACATCTTTGGCCAGAGCTCGGACAGACTGCAAGGAGGCCTGATCCAGCATCTTCACCACAACATTGCCATTTCCACTCCTCTTCCTGACCTCATCTGCTGCTATGTTGGCTCTGCCCATGTCTCGGCAAGCCAGGATCACCCTTGCACCTGAACAATGGAGGTTTAGAAATGGTTGTTGTTGATTAACCATCAATCCTTTAACAAATACAACAGTACAACAAGGCTGTTATGCACGCTCTTGGTGATGACAGATGTTTTCAACCATGAAGGTGTGTCATTAGCCTAAGAACTACAATCTGGGCCATGTTAGTGTGGTTTTATAAGAGATGGATTGCATAATTAAACCAGTTTTATCTTCTCCAATGTGAATTTATCATCCTTTTCAAAACACAATGCATAAGGAGGGTACTGAATATCAATCAGTATAAATATCAATTAATAAGTTAGAGCCTCCATAAATTATCTAACCAACCTGTTTGTGAAATGCTAGAACAGAATTTCAGTTTTTTTGCCTTGTCATGAAAAACAAAAAACAAAACAGAGTGAGACTCTCACGACTGTGTTTCAAGGTTGACATGAAATTTTCCCTTTTTAATATCACATGTTTTGAGATTTTTAGTAAAAATAAGATGGGCTAAACCCATAACATGTTTTAAACTTGTTTGGAGAGTTTAATTATTGGAAGATTAATATCACAAAATAGGCTTGCTACTACCCTAGTAAGTATTTCTTTATGGCACAATGCAAATTTCTTAAAATTATGCCTAAAAATGCATTTCAATACTTTAATAACTTTTTTCCCCTAGGGCATTGTTTACCAACCCAGTTCCTGGAGGCACACCAACAGTGCACATTTTGGATGTCTCCCTTATCTGACCAATATATTTTTGGTCCTGGAGTCTCTACTAACGAACTGATGAGTTGATTCAGGTGCGTTTGATTAGGAAAAGTTGCAAAATGTGTACTGTTGGTGTGCCTCCAGGAACAGGGTTGGGAAACTCTGCCCTAGGGTATGTATACTCCTCATATGATGCTTTTTTCAACCAATACTTTAAAATAACACATTCAGAGCTCCATCAAAATGAACTGACCTCTCTTGGCCATGTCCACCGCTGTCTCTTTACCGATACCAGTGTTGGCTCCTGTTATCAGAACAGTTTTGCCGTCAAAGCGGGCTTTGCTGCGGCAGACTCCCCCAGCCAGCCATCTCCGCAGGGCAAAGAGCCCGACACCTACCGGTACAGGTGCAACATTACTTCAGCATCATTACCTCACCTCTAACCTACTCTCTCAACGTCGGTACATTTGATAAGCATAGGCAAATTTCATCGAGGACGCAAGAGGCCTATATTAAGAGATATATCAATATTTCTCATGATAGTAATTAAAACATCGTTCCCACATCTTTTAATTAATGAAGTCCCATGACTTTCCTCTTTTACATTTGACATGACTTGCAATAACCAGCCGTTCAAGCTTACTGGGAAATGTTTACACTGACAAAATCTATTTCTAAACCGAGAATAACAAGAAAAAAATCACTGTAATAGTAAATTACATTTTTTTCCTTAACGCATTCAGATTTTATTGAAGTCCTCTTCCACGCCTGTAAATCTCAGTTTTAAAGTGATTTAACTTTAGCCTACCAGTCACCAGGACAACTGTGACCCCTGTAGGGTGTTCTTCCACAAACTCCTTCACTGCCTTTGTGTAGTCCTGCATTATTACACCTGGTAGATTCTCCTTTAATTGTGTAGTTGTGACAGTCCAGCTCATTCAGCACTGAAAGTGTCTGCAGACAGGTCGCCGCCCCCACACTACACAGGAAAACTGCGTACTTACTTAAGCGTAAACTCAGTGGACACTAGAAACGCAGTAAACACGAGCTCCAGTCTCGAATTTCAAAATAAGTGCCCAATGGTTGGCTGTAAAATTGCGCCTGTGGCGTACACGGAAGCAACCAACCTCAATAGTTTCATAAAAAATTATATCTGTTTAGTGGTGTTGGCTTACAATCTGCGATAAAATAGACTTAAATTGACAGAGGTGCCCCTGCCTTTATCTTGAGACCTGAATATCATATAGACTAGTGGGTAGAAAAAAATACACTGTCAACTTAATCAAAGTAAATATTTTCCATATGTTTGTTTTTGTCACACATGATACAGGCCTTTATGCATGAAAATACAGAACTGCCTTTATAGAAAAGTCTTTGGCATAAAATGTTTGAAAATACCTGCCTTAGTAAGTACTAACAAAACTGTCAGTGGCACAGTGCTACTTACATTGTCTTTATAAGGTAATTGTAATTGTATAATAATAAATTGTAAATTGTAATTGCAATAATAGTGTTTGGTTGTGTATTTCATGAGACTCACGCGAGGGAATGAAACATGGATGAGCACATGTTTGTGGAGATAACCTTGTGCTACATACCAAGTTTAAGGCTCTAGCCTATTTGTCTTCCCATTCAATGAAAAAATAACAGTGATTAGACAGGTCAACATTTTAAAGGCTGTGTGGAAAATCAAATATTTAGAAATAGCACTTATTATTAGAACTTGAATAGAATTAAGGCAATATCTTATAACACGTGCAAAATATCACAAGAGGCTACTTTTGTTATTATTTCGCATGATCAGATCATAATTTTTCTTTCATTTTTAATTTAAAAACCTGCCCGTTCCATCTGGACAGATCATTGACTTTTAATTTCGGAAATAATCTTTATTTTGAAAAGTAAAGGGGGGGCAAATAACCCGGAAGTAACCTGTCCTCCTGCCACGTCAGTGGTGTTTAGCTTCAAGCTGTCAAGTGCCTGAGAAAGTTAAGCAAATCAGCTGTAACTCAATGGAGAAGGCTTTCTGTGAATTTTAAAGAATAATTTAAGTTTTCTTCCACGTAAACACTATGAGATACCCTTTTCTTTTAATTTTGGCTGTATATGTAGCCTTTGCAAATGCCACCGAATTAACTTTTGAATTGCCCGATAACGAGAAACAATGCTTTTACGAGGACCTAGAGCAAGGAGCAAAGTTTGATATAGACTATCAGGTAATTGTGCCGACAGCTGCTTTTAACAGAATTTTTTTTAAATGTTGATTATTTATCTTTTGTTTTCTGGTTTGTTTAATGTTTTCTTATGATTTTGTGGCTTAAGAACCTGTTAAATATTGTTCAACTGTGTTAAAACATTGTTAAACTAGTGAAAATACCATGTATGCTATATTCTTAATATCAATACTTTTTCTTTCCATTCAGGTTATTGCTGGAGGAAACTATGATGTTGACTGTTTTGTGACAGATCCACTGAATAATATGCTTTATCAGGAACGAAAAAAGCAATATGACAGCTTTTCCCATACAACAACCATGAAGGGAGTGTACAAGGTCTGCTTTAGCAACGAGTTCTCAACCTTCTCCCACAAAACTGTTTACCTGGACTTCAGAACTGGAGAGGAAGACAGATTAATGCCTGACATGAACAAAGTGACAGCTCTCACACAGGTGAGAAACACAAACAGCATGCACTCATACATAGCATGCACTGTGCATATATGCATTTGATATGAACCTCTGAATAAATCATGCAGATGGAGTCAGCCTGCCTGTCTATCCATGAGATCCTGAAAGTGGTTTCAGATTCTCAGACTTGGTACCGTCTTCGGGAGGCTCAGGACCGAATCAGGGCTGAAGACCTGAATGAACGTGTGTACTTTTGGTCCATTGGGGAGACCATCATCCTGTTTGTGGTCTGTATTGGCCAGGTGCTTATGCTTAAGAGTTTCTTCAATGAGAAAAAAGCCAATGTTGCCATCAGCACATAGACCGCATTCTCTCCGTTAATCAGCTGGTTAATCAGTCTGATCCACTTAAAACAACCTTGACTGATGCCTACAACCAACCAGAAATGACATCTGTGTCAAACAAAATGCCTTAAATATGGAGTAATGTATGAAAAGCTATACAAGAGTACAAGAGTTCAGTATCTTGTGTAGTATATTCAAATTGGCCGTGCATTAATCACTATATCAGTAATGGAAATTGACCTGCTGCACCATTATTCTGCCACATCTTAGTGTTTTTTTGTTTTGTTTTGTTTTTTGTACCAGTGGTGTTTTGTGAAATTTCTACTTTGTTCACTTTAACTGTGTGCACTTGTCAACTTTAAATGCATATGTCTTAACATATACTTTATATAGAAAAGAAAGAATAGTTTTGGTGGTTTGTGTTTTGGTAATTATGACAATATGATAATGAATGACTGTGTTGAACCTCTGATTTTCTGTTCAGCAAAGCCCTTCTTTTTTTATCTCGCATTCTAAAGAGAAAAATCCATGGTGAATAATTTATATATGTAGATCTGGCAAAATATGAAATGCTTGTTAAAATTTATAATTTTCTAACCCCTTAATTATATATCCTGTCTAATTACAAGTGCCAATCGCACGCACACCATTGCTAATTTTTCCCAACTCTAAGTTACTTTGGGGATATGGAACAAGGGCTTGCACTTTTTTTTGACTGTAACTGAAACATCAACTTAATGTGCAATTTAAAAGCTTTTATAAATGTATTACATATTTTCTGGATATTTGTTACAAACAAATCTCATTTTGTATACCTCAGCCCAGGAAGTTGAATCAATTTGTGACATTTATTGATTTACTATGTAATTAATACCATACACTGAGTTGTTTATATTTGTGCCTTGTGTTAATTGACCAATTAAAAACAAAGTTTTGAATGGATTTTGAGTCATCATAATATCATATAATGACAGACATATCAAAGCGATGGATAAGAAAATGCCAACTTTCACCAACAGTGGATATATATATATATATATATATATATATATATATATATATAGGAAATAACAAATACTCATTGGTGTGAATTTTATCAGGAAATACCAGTTTTGCACAAGCAAGACCCTCATAACTGTTGATAGTAATAATGTATATACTTTGTTGGAAAGAAAAACACTTTTATTTTCTCATTAACGTTGTGTGCTATCATAGTGTTCTTCTCATATTTTTTAATAAGTGTTAATGATTCTCCAGAAGATAACCCTATCTTCATCTAAACAGTTACGAACATCGACTTTCACTGGCTTCCAGTTTATGAATACATTCCGCCTCAGCCCTCCCCAGAAATAATGCATGAATATGGATGGGCTGTTGTGCCTGAGTCTATTCAGTGCATTGGACTACCTCCAACGTTGGCATAAAACCACCAACGGCAGAGGAGACCACACCGTCCAGTCCAAAGGATAATGATGGGGAGCAATGACTCAAAAGGGCTTCTGATCACCGAGAAGGGACTGTCTGGCATGTCTGCAGTGAGTGACATGTTGCGCTCGTCCTAAACGCTCGTACGTCTGTACTGACTGGCCAATATGTTGAGCCGACTGATGAGTGGCAGCGACCGGAGTCTTGACAGGGAATTCAACTGTACGGTGCGACTGCTGGACGACTCGGAATACACTTGTACGGTTCAGGTCAGTATTAACATGTTTTCATCATCACAAGCGGGTGATTCCCGTCACCGACACACGTGTCTTAATGCTCACGCTGCTGATGCTGCGCATTCAAGCGGGAATATCCGCGAGCATCTGTACGAATCTGGACACTGCACAAGGGCTGCAATGCGTAATGGCTAATTAACGTGTTACGAAATTTCGTTTGGCTTACGGGATGAGTGAATCAGCGCTGGTTTCGGTGACCCGTCTGTTGCCTTTAGAGAGCAGCGGGTCACCTGTCACGTAGTGCCTGCCGCCAGCCCGAGAGACCTGAGTCACATTCAGCGGGAAGAGACACTACAGTGGAAAGGTTTCATAAGTTAAATTGCCTCTCGGGGCGAAATATCCATGATAACAACTGCTGAAATATTGTAGTAGCCTACGTGCAATACTGTAATGGTGATACAGTAGCTGTTGTGCTTCTTATCTGGCCACACATAGATACTACTACAAGCCACATTGTTATGCAATTCAAAAGCTTGTTTCTAGCCACATTCCCAGACTCTTTCTTTATGCATTCAGAGATGCTTTGTTTCTACTATTTGCCTAAAGCAGCCCAAAAGCATGGATGAAAGATGAATTGATTTGTAAATTTCTTGATTAGAATGTCATGAGTATGCATTACTGTTTCATTATATTAACTGAACAGTTAAAAGGAAGGTTTGGGACATACAGCAAACCCACTGGCTGAGTTGCCAAGAAGAACAGTGGTTCTGTTTTTTGTCCACACAGTGGAGCTTGAACAGCAAGAGCAATGAAAATGTCTCAGGTGCTATATCAGTGTTAGGCATGTTTTTATTAATGAGTCTTGGGACAAATATTCACAGATGTTCAGGATCAACAATAGTTGCTGAAAAATTGCAGAAGTGTATGTACAGTATACTGTGGTGTTGAAGCAGTACCTGCTCTGGCTAGAAAAAAAATTAAGATCTATCAAATCTTCAGTTAACGTGGATATTTTGAAGTTCCTTTTAAACCAGACACAACTGACATGCATTTTGGGCTAAATATCGAAAAAATTAAGTTGCTTGTTGTAATTAACAGGATCAGGCTTTCTAGAACACAGCATCCTTGCATCTCTACAACATACATACAACACAAAGGTAGACTGTAGCAGTTAATATTTGTATATAATTTACTTTGATCACCAAAAAACAAAAACAAAACAAAAAACAGAAAAGGTACTGGTAATTTTCTGTCATTAATTTACGGACATTTCCTTTAACCCGAAACCACAACACAATGTGTTCATATGTAATTCAGACTACTAATAAAACATCTGTGAAAAAAAAAAAAAAAAAAAAAAAAAAATATATATATATATATATATATATATATATATACATATAATAGGGAAATATCAGTAGGGTCGTGTATCTGAACATTTTGGTGTGAGTTTATCATGGCTATATCAGCAAGTTACTGGATTTTGTGAGGATATTCAGAGTTTAGTTGAGTCTGAATTCTTGACAACTGGAACAATATATAAAATCTTCTAAGACAAGAAGTTCACTGGTTTGAAATTTCGTAAGTGTTCTGTGTGTAAGTTTAACTCTTGGAACAGTGCATTTGGTGATGATGGCACTAGTTGTGTGAGGTCATGTCTGTCGTGTGCCTGGGAATATCAACCTTAGATTGTGACATTCCATTGTCCTTGGAATTCTGTGTGATGCTGTGGTCTCCATGGCAACAGGACGATTCCATCATCGGTTCCCAGCTGCTCCTGCTCTCATCAGACAGGATATGAGCACACGTGTGCACACGCATATACCCGTCTCTAACACAGGATTCATTCAAACGTGTTGGTTGTATATTGCATATAGAGATAGTCTTCTCCTGTCCTTTCCTTCCCGTGTCCAGCTTGGGATCGTCCTTAGTAATTGATTGATCAGGACAGTGGAGTTTGGTTAGTGATGAAATGCTTATTAGTGAAATATGGCCTCTCTGTTTTGAGAGACTGCTGACGGTGTTTGGCTCCTGGCAGTCACACATCTAGAGACCAGATATCTGAGACACTCATACATATACCTTCATTACAGAGCTCACCTTTGTCTAGGTCAGCGATTGCCTCTCAGGTAGATTTCACTGCTTATTGTTTGGCCACACATACTACACACCTGTCAAGTGAAGGATGCCAACTATTCAGATAATAAAATGTTATATAACCCTCGTCAATTTGTCCACTGTAACATTGTTGACTTATCTTATCTGCGCTGCATTGTTCTAATTAGCATTTCAGAATCATAATTAACTTGATAAGAAAGTAGCAGTTGTTGAGGGCATGTCCTCAAGGAAGGCACATCTTACTTGGTTTGCAGTGTCTAATTGCTTCCTTTTCCTTCATATCTCACAGCGGCATGCATGATGATTTGCAGATGTTTTCACTGGGGTGGCTTCTTTTTTTCTATCAACATATCATCAATAACTTTAATCAAGTCCTTTGTAGAATGAAAACGATGGTATTATATTTTTCTCTTCATTTTCTCCCAGATGGTGTTGTATTTCATGGGGGGAAAAGAGAAAAGCTATGTAATGAGGTTTGTGCCACACAAAGATTGTTCTGTATACAATCTGTGCATTTATGAGTGATTGGAGGAAAGGTTATATATTGTAGGGCTTGTAACATTTATCTCTCACTTTTGAATTGAAAAGAATCCTCAACTCTCACCTATCAAGGACAAGTCAGATATCAGCAGACCCTCAATCTCATTTCCAACACAAAAACAGACAGTTATCAATGAAGTGCACAACTCCTCTTGGAATCTGGATATTTAAATAAATAAATAAATAAATTAAATTATACAAACAAAGATTTCATTGCTTAGAATACCTAGAAGTAGCTAAGTAAACTAAGTATACACACACACACACACACTGTATTGTACATACTGTACAAACTATATTTTCTGTCACCCTACACCTAAACCTACCCCTCACAGGAAACTTTCTGCTTTTTTTAGATTTTCAAAAAACTTCATTCTGTAGGATTTATAAGCTTGTTTCCTCATGGGGACCCAAAAATGTCCCCACAACGTAGGGTTTATCAGGACCACACACAAACACACACACACTCAAAAAAAATGTATATCATGAACTTATTTCAAAAAGTGAAACTTTCATATATTCTAGATTCATTACATGTAAATTAAAACATTTCAAAAGTTTTTTTGTTTTAAAGGGGACCTATTATGCAAAAATCACTTTTATAATGTGTTAGAACACAGTTGTGTGGCCGGAGTGTGTGAAAAACCAGCCTATAATGGTAAAAATCCACCAACTCATTTTATTATAATCTAAAAAAATCATAAACAGTCTCTCAGAACGAGCTGTTTCAGATTCTCCCTCTGTGGACGTCACTGAGGGGAAAAAGTCCCGCCCATTTGTGACGCTGTCCTATAAGCTTAGACACAGCCCTAAGAAGCTGCGGTCCGCCTCCGCCATTACTGATTACTTGCTGTAGCTGCTGGAGATATACAATGTCAGCGCCAAAGAGGCTTTTCAAGTGTTGTGTTTTGGGATGCACTAACGAACATAGGA
>JAFVLL020011139.1:0-17747 GCA_021397915.2 Tor tambroides
AAATACATTAAAAAAGAATTAGTGAAAAAATAAAAGTTAAAAAAATGTTTAAAAATGTATAAATGTATAAAAGCAGAAAATAATAAATTAAGGGGAAAAATAAAAAAAATGAATTTTATTAAAAATTAATCATATTTATTTTATCAAGTCGTTTATTCATTTATTTATTTTCCTATTATCACATTTATTTATCTATTTATTCATTAATATATTTATTTATTCATTCATTCATTTATTCATATTTAATTTATGCAGGTTTGGTCCTCCATAGGCTATGTTTCATTCATTGCATCTAAATGTCTCATGACGCCAGGATGTTTTTTTTTTTTTTTTTATGTTCTATAAAATAGAAAACAATACGATATAAAATATGGGTGTTGTTTACACTGTAAGCTACCACTATGAATTTGAGAGTAAGAATGTTTAGATAAAACTTTACTGTGATATACTCTGTTCACGAATATATAGTTGTGCTCATAAGTTTGCATACCCCTTGCAGAATGTGCAAAATGTTAATAATTGAAACAAAATAAAAGGCATCATGAAAATTGCATGTTATTTTTTATTTAGTACTAGGGACGGGATGGGACGATACACCTACCTCCCAATTCGATACTATCACGATACTTGGGTGCCGATACGATATGTATTGCGATTTTTTTTTAAGAATTTCGATTCTACAAGTATTGTGATTCCATATTGCTGTGTTGTGATTTTTGTTTTTAACTCTACACCATGGGAAAAAGTTGAATGATACACTTAATATACAGACTGTCACAATTAAAAAAAATACACATCTTAGCAGTTACTATTGCGATTCGATATCACAATTTATTGTGATTTTTTGTTTGCTTATTAAAGACTAGACAATGGAAAATAGTTGATTATACCCTTAAGAGAGACTGTATATGATGAGTCATATTAACAAAAACAATGCATCACATCTTTCTAAACTTTTATTTCAGGAGCATACACATACACAATGTATATTTAAAGTACCTTGAACCATGAAACTTTAGAGCACCAAAACCCTGAACTTGCACATGAATATAATAGTCAAATGTTCAACAAAATAAGCAGAAAAAATACTTTATGAAATAAAATGTTACTATGTTACTTTGCATACAGTTTCAGTCATGTTTAGTCATGTTTTCCTGGCAGTTGGGATTCAAAACGTGAAGGTGCAGAAAGAATTCTGGAAGAGGTTTGATCCTCTGCCTCCATCATGGTTTTGCTTTGTCGCGCCGGCTTTAAACGCATATGATGTCATCTAATGCAGTGGCACTGCACATGCAGAACGATCGTTGTATGACATCAAAGCACCGCGAAAGCTACAGAGAGCAGACGGCTCCCACTGATCTAAGGCGCATTCGATTTGAAGCAGCGCTGCGCAGAATGATCACCGTATGACATCAAAGTACCATGAGAGCGATAAGAAAGCAGTCAGATCCTATGCATTTGAATCACTCTCGCGGTACTTTGATGTCATACGGTGATCATTCTGCGCAGCGCTGCTCCAAGTCAAACGTGCCTATAATAGGCTTGTTTGAGATGAGCAATCAGTGATTCCGATTTCCGATTTTTTTGGAAGTGTGACCTGCCGATACCGATTTTTGCCGATTCTGATTTTCTTTCTAAGAACTACAATTGACAGCATATACAAACAAAAATCTATGCAAATTTCAATGCAAAAATTATTTACATAAAAGAAATTATTAAACATTACAATTCCCCCAATCTCGACTAAGTTACAGATTTTCTCTCACTTAAACAACTCTCAAAATAAAGTGCTCTGTGACTGGAAAGAGGAAGAAATAGTTAACTTAAAATGAGTTGCTGTATGTAAAAAAACAGATGTCATTTCCCACTATGTTTATAAATGGTCATTTTTTCCCCCTAACCTAACCTTATTAAATGTGTCATCTTTCACATCAAATTCTTACTTTGTTTCAATTAAAGGTGGAGTAAGCGATTTCTGGAAGCCAATGTTGATATTTGAAATCACCAAAACAAACACACCCTTATTTTGATAGCTCCGCCCCACACATACGTAATCTACGCAACCCAGGAAACGATTAGTTCTGTGAAACAAAGAAAAACAATGTGTTTAAAGAGAATAAAAAATAATATCAAAAAGATCGGTCCTGTCTGTTGTTTATTAATTCAAGCGGTGACGTTCTACGTTTTCCGTTGACGCTGTACGTAATCATGTCACTAGAATTCGAGTGATCACTGTCCCAATGTGCAGTGAGTCAGGGAACTTACCAGTGACCGAATTCGTGGACACGATCAACTGATTCACGAGCTCGGGAGGTAGGGAGCTGATTGAGACGCACCCTGTGTCTACACTGGATGCTGTGCGGCGTGACAAATCTCTGACAGAGAACTGCTGCCGCATTCTATTTATGATGTAGTGACACAAATTTCAAATGATTTTCAACGGTCGCTTTATCGCATCCAGTGTAGGCAGACTTTAGCTGTTGCAGCATGCCGCATCCAGTGTAGACACGGTGTTACTCACCTATTGAGAAGAACCAAAGCAACCTTGGTGTCCGATTGCAGGCCTTCTGCTCCTTGAGTTCTCTCCAGTGCTGGAAAGCTGATCCGATATTTACATGGGTCCTACTTCTTGCCTTATAGTTCCGCAGATATTTTCCACTTTTGTTTTTTTATCCGCCATCTCTATCTTTGTCACTCGGCTCGGCTGTTCACTGAACGCTCTTTCCTTCATATAATGAGTAGACACGCCCCTTACTGCTGATTGGCTACAAGTTTGTTTTGGTACTTGGCCCTGACTAAGTTTTCTAAAGCATTTTTGAAAAATTACATACCCCACCTTTAATTCAGTTAGCATATAAGAAACTGTAGTTACCACCATTCAAATGAAATTAGTATTAACAAACTCCATCTTTCCACTGCTGAGGAAACAGAAGCTGCATCTGAAGTGGCATTAGATGTATTTACACAGACAGTTTGATGAAGCTGAGGTGCCATAAATGCATTTACACTGTAAAATTTCAAATGCATAAATAATTTTATAAGATTAATGTTTTACATATCTTTTAAACATACAAATAAATGTTGAAAAAATGTAATGACACTTTCAAATATGACTAAACCACCAGTAGGTGGCGGCAAGTGTCTGTTTTAATGAGCGAGTCATTTATTCATTCATTCAACCGATTCATTCAAACGGCTGATTCATTCAGAAATGAGGCAAGTGACTGTCCTTATGAATGGGCCACTGAATCACTGACTCACTCGATTTGTTCAATAACGTGGATTCATTCAGTAACGAAACACCGCTGTGTGTTGTTCGCAGACACACAACAGTTCTGCTGTGGCTTTGATCGGAACCATTTTCGTCAGCGAAAATGAGCAAAAACAGTCAATATTTTGTCTAAAATCTAAGTCGCTTAATTTTAACTTCTTGTTTATTGAAATGCTGTTGTATAAAATCAGTGTCACATTGCAATCGTGTTGATATTGATATGCGGGGAAACATCGTGTTGCTTACCTAAATCAAATTTTGTAATTTTTTTTTTTTAACCTACCGCAGTAGGCTTATGCATCTATTAATTTCAATGAGTTACTTTGTGTGTGCTGTCTCTCTCACACACTCGCTCAGGCTGTGCAAGCCTCATCTGGCAATACATATATACATTATCAGTCGCCGTTTACACTGAATGCAATTAAAATTATTCTTATGCGAAACGACGTGTTTACACGCGACTGTGAGTGTGCGCGTGGCTGTGACGTCATTGCCAATAAAAGGATAGGCTCGGAATCGGCAGGACGTGAGACTGGTGACGGCCGGTCACCGATCCGGGCCAGTCATGCGAAAAATCGGTCGATTCCGATCACTGGCCGCAGTGCATCTCTAATTTCCATAAAAATCTAAAATACATGTTTGTATTAAAGTAAAAATGGACGATAAAAACGCCTTTCATATGCAATTAAATAGCAAGCACTTTGAGAGTTTTGTTCATTGTATTTATTTTAATAGAAAAGCAAAAGAACTTAAATTATATAATCTTTATCAGCAGCATAGCATATGAGTGTGAATAACGTGATATCTGCCTTTGATCTCGTTGCTATCTGTTCCACTTTGAGAGGTAAGAACTGTCCGTCTTGACTGCGTTTATTTCACTCCTCCCCTCACTACAGCCGCCTACTCTCGTCTACATTTCAGGCCAGACGAGGCGCATCTCAAACAAGCCTAATGACGGCTTCGCATGCTTTTGAATCGCTCTTGCGGTACTTTGATGTCATACACTGGTCGTCTGCGCGGTGCTGCTCCAAGTCGAACACACATACATTTCGGCCTCTGTTGGAATTACAAAACGCTAATTTCTCCCCACCACCTCTTAGGAAAAATAAAATAATGAAATAAAAATCGATTCTGAGGTAAACCAATCGATTTTTAAATCGTTTTAAAAAGAATCGCCTTAGTTAGGTGAATCGATTTTTTCTCCCACCCCTATTTAGTACTGTCCTGAATAGGCTATTTCACATAACAGATGTTTACATATACTCTACAAGACAAAATAATAACTGAATTTATAAAAATTACCCCATTCAAAAGTTTACATACCCTTGAATCTTAATACTGTGTGTCATTTCCTGGATGATCCATGACTGTTTTTTTATTTTGTGATAGTTGTTCATGAGTCCCTTGTTTGTCCTGAGCAGTTCAACTGCCTGCTGTTCATCAGAAAAATCCTCCAGCTCCTGCACATTCTTTGGTTTTACAGCATCTTCTGCATATTTAAACATTTAAACTGCATTTTGGAAGTTTTACACTTATGTGTATAATATATATATATATACAGGTGCTGGTCATATAATTAGAATATCATCAAAAAGTTGATTTATTTCACTAATTCCATTCAAAAAGTGAAACTTGTATAATGTATACATTCATTCCACACAGACTGATATATTTCAAGTGTTTCTTTCTTTAATTTTGATGATTGCAACTGACAACTAATGAAAACCCTAAATTCAGTATCCCTCAGAAAATTAGAATATTGTGAAAAGGTTCAATTTTAAAGACACCTAAGCTGCCACACTAATCAGCTAATTAACTCAAAACACCTGCAAAGGCCCTTTAAAATTATCTCATTCAGTTCTGTAGGCTACACAATCAGAAGACTGCTGACTTGACAGTTGTCCAAAAGACTCAATTAATGACATCTTGCATAAGGAGGGCAAGACAAAAATATCATTGCAAAAGAGGCTGGCTGTTCATAGAGCTCTGTGTCCAAGCACATTAATAGAGAGGCGAAGGGAAGGAAAAGATGTAGAAAAAGTGTACAAGCAATAGGGATAACTGCATTCCTGGAGATTGTAAAACAAAACCCATTCAAAAATGTGGGGAGATACACAAACAGTGGACTGCAGCTGGAGCTGAAGCCAAGAACCACTACGCACAGACGTATGCAAGACATGGCTTCAGCTGTCGCATTCCTTGTGTCAAGCCACTCTTGAACAGACAGCGCCAGAAGCGCTTGAGACAAAAAGGACTGGACTGCTGCTGAGTGGTCCAAAGTTATGTTCTCTGATGAAAGTAAATCTTGTATTTCCTTGAAATCAGGGTCCCAGAGTCTGGAGGAAGAGAGAGAGTAACAGAATCCACTTTGCTTGAGGTCCAGTGGAAGTTTCCACAGTCAGTGATGGTTTGGGGGTGCCAAGTGTCATCTGCTGGTGTTAACCACTGTATTTTCTGGAGGTCCAAGGTCAACACAGCCGTATACCAGGAAGTTTTAGAGCACTTCATGCTTCCTGCTGCTGACCAAACTTTATGGAGATGCAGATTTCATTTTCCAACAGGACTTGGCACCTGCACACAGTGCCAAAGCTACCAGTACCTGAAGCGAAGGACCATGGTATCCCTGTTCTTAACACAGCAACCGCTTGACCTTAACCCCATAGAAAATCCCAGGTATTGTGAAGAGGAAAGGTGATATGCCAGACCCAACAATGCAGAAGAGCTGAAGGCCACTATCATGAGCAACCTGGGCTCTCATAACACCTGAGCAGTGCCACAGACTGATCGACTCCATGCCACGCCGCATTGCTGCAGTAATTAGGCAAAAGGAGCTCCAACTAAGTATTGAGTGCCAGGTATGCTCATACTTTATGTTCATACTTTTCAGTTGGCCAAGATTTCCTAAAAATCCTTTCTTGCAGCTGGTCTTAAGTGATATTCAATTTTCTGAGATACTGAATTTGGGGTTTTCTAAATAATAATAAAAGAATTAACAAAAAATTAAAAGAAATAAACACTTGAAATATACTTCTGTCATGAATGAATGTATAGCATTATACAAGTTTCACTTTTTGAATGGAATTAGTGAAATAAATCAACTTTTTGATGATATTCTAATTATATGACCCGCACCTGTATATATATATATATATATATATATATATATATATATATATATATATGAGTGTGTGTGTGTGTATATGTATAAGTGGATAACTTAGCTTAGCAATGACCTTAAGCACATGATTCTTGTTAATACTGTTCCTAGTTGGTCCTGGCATGACACATTAATAGCTGGCCATAGGGACCTGTGGTCAGAAATTTATGACTCAACTGCAACCCTTTCCATTACTGACTCATAAACATTCAAAATTTATGCTCTAACCCTGGCAGCAAATATGCAGTTCTCAGCAATTAGTTATAAAATTAATTGTCTTAACTTATTGACTTATTGTACAATGATTATATGTGCTAACACATACTGTGTAAATAACATGGCTGTTCTTTGCCACATTTTAGATAGACTTCTTCAAACATAGTCATTTTGTCACGTTGCTGTTTTTCACCTCTAGATTGCGCTGTTATACTGTAGAACCAAGGACTTGCAGCTGTAGACAAGCAGAATCCTCCAGTGCCAGTGCACAGAAGGCTCATCACAGAGCAAATGAACAGTATCACAAACTATCAGTGTTGATTTTTACTGATGATCTTTAGTTACTTAAAAACAACTATCTGTCAGTCAGTAAGTCAGTCAGTCATATTTATTTATAAAGCACATTTAAAAACAATAGCTGTTGGCCAAAGTGCTGTACAAAATTTAAGCATATACCAAAAATACAAAAGTAAACATAGAACATGGCGACAGATAGTACACTACAGTTATGCCACTGCGCTTACTTATGACAGCATAAATAATAAATTATTAATGACAGTTAATAAATAAGTTTTAAGAAGAGACTTAAAATCAGCGTATGTTGGTGGCAAATTGTTCCAAAGCTGTGGAGCAGCCATTGAAAAGGCACGACCTCCTTTTGATTTCGACCATCATCTGTGCCAATTAATCAGTAAAAATTATATATCAGTTAGCCAGCTATCCCCAACAATAATATGCTACAGATGGTTAGTGCATGGACTGTATGTGTGTTAATTTTACCCTTTAAAAATACAATATGATAATCACTACCTGGGGGGGAAAAAAAAAAAAAAAAAATCATTTCTACAGAGCAAATAAACTCAGGTATTCTCTTACCCCAGTTGGGTCATCATGGTTACCATGCACACTGAAGACAGGGATGGAGATGTTGAGATTACTGTCCAAGTAGTTCACCCATGGAAATCTGACAAAACAAGCAGTGAGGATAATGTGTTTGTATGCATGTTTACATGTTTTTTTTTTTTTTTAATCTCTGTACATTTGAACTAAATGTAATACTAAAGCAGTATTTCATACTGAACAAACTTTTATCGTTCATCAAACATTTAATGAAAATTTTGATATTAATGTGGGTCAGTTTACATGACAGGTGCTGTTTGTGGTGTTTAATGTGCTTGAAACAGTTTCCCCAATACATAGCTTGAAACTTACATGTACTACATTGAATTTTACGGTCAAACACCGCTGAAATGTTATCTTTTGTGTTAATATACTGAGTGCAACAGAAACAGGAATGCAATAATTGTGACTAAAATATAAATTGATAAAATATTTGAGAAATCAAAATGTATGCAAAAAATTGTTTTTATGAGAAGTGAATCTGTAATAGCACCTTACATTTACAAAGAAAACAACAAATAACAAAGATGTTTATTTTTATAATAAAATACAGCAATCCAATTTGTTTAAAATATTGTTCTGTCTTTCAAGTTTCTCAAATCCAATTAAATTCAATTTTATGTAACAGACTTGCTTTACACATAATTTTCGCTATACAATGGCAATTCATATTGACCACGGATGTTGACAGATAATTCACATCTTCAAATAAAACAATGCCACATTATGTTTGGTTAGTACAGGAGACATGGAGGTTAGAAAATAATTAAATAATTTGGTAGCACTTTCTATGAAGCCCATATTTGTAAGAAATTATAAGGGTATTCTTAAGGCATTATAATGAATACATAAAGCATTATATATAAAAAAAGAAACTTCATAATGTACTGTATCATGTCATTAATAATCATAACAACAATTACAATACATTATAATACTTATTTGTGGTTATATCTTTTAAGAGTATGATCATTTATAGCACACAATGAGCACCCTGTTAAATCCACTCAATTTGTAATAGACTTTAAGTCTCACATCTTGACATTGTTTATTTAAGATCTGCACAGTATCTTAGCAGCTCATATACGTGTTTAAGATGTTAATGTTAATTTTAATGTGAGCTTGTTTAAGCTCATTTGTAATACATTTAGAGCTTGATATTAGGTTACACTTCATTTTCACATTCAATGGTCCCCTTTAAACATTCTACTGACTATAACTTTGCAACCACAAGTCAACTAACTCTCATTAGAGTATTAGTAGACTGTATTAGTTGACATGTACTTGCAAAGTTGCTTATAGTTAGCAGAATGTCTAAAAGGGACATCAAAATAATCAAACTGATATTATAAAAAGAAAACAAATGTGTCATATTACCCACTCATGATCTCTGATATCTGGTCAGATATATTGATCGACTTAAAGCAGACAAAAAAAAAAAAATAAAATAATATGACCACATTATAAAGCCTTTTATAGGATTACAAGAAGACTTGTCACTTTAGAATAAAAAAAGTACTAAGTGAAAGTGAAATGACATGGTGACCCATACTCGGAATTTGTGCTCTGCATTTAACCCATCCAAGTGCGCACACTCACAGTAGTGAACACACATCTGGAGCAGTGGGCAGCCATATTGCTGTGGCACCCGGGAAGCAGTTGGGGGTTCGGTGCCTTGCTCAAGGGTCTCACCTCAATCATGGTATTGAGGGTGGAAGAGAGCGCTGGTAATTCACTCCCCCCACCGACAATTCCTGCCGGACTCAAACTCACAACCCTCAGGTCACAAGTCCGAATCTCTAACTATTAGGCCATGACTGCCCCCAAATAGGATGTGTTTTTAAGGAATTATTGTGCCAATCTTGATGTGAAGATACAAGATTTATACAGTGCATTCAGAAAGTATTCAGACCCCCTTCCCTTTTTTAAATTTTATGTTGCATCTTGATACTATAATTGTTTAAATTATTTTTTTTCCTCATTAATCTACACACCGTATCTCAATGACAAAGTGAAAACAGAAATTAGAAATGTTTGTAAATTTATTAAAAAGAAAAAACTGAAATATCACATTTACACAAGTATTCAGGCCCTTTACTTAGTACTTAGTTGAAGGACCTTTGGCAGCAATTACAGCCTCAAATCTTTTTGGGTATGACGCAACAAGCTTTGCACACCTGGATTGGGGGATTTTCTGCCATTCTTCTTTGCAAATCCTCTCAAGCTCGAGCAGGTTGGATGGGGACCGTCGGTGGACAGCCATTTTCAGGTCTCTACAGAGATGTTTGATAGGGTTCAAGTCAGGGTCCTGGCTGGGCCACTCTATGACATTCACAGAGTGGTCCCTAAGCCACTCCTGTGTTGCCTTGGCTGTGTGCTTAGGGTCATTGTCATGTTGGAAGGTGAACCTTCGGCCCAGTCTGAGGTCCTGAGCACTGTGGAACAGGTTTTCATTGAGGATATCTCTGTACTTTGCTCCATTCAGCTTTCCCTCAACCCTGACCAGTCTCCCAGTCCCTGCCGCTGAAAAACACCTCAACAGCATGAGGCTGCTACCAGCACACTTTACTTTCGGGATGGTACTCTGCAGGTGATGAGCGGAGCTGTTTTCCTTCAAACATGAGATGTTTAGAATTGAGGTTCATCAGACTAGATAATCTTGTTTCTCAGAGTCTGAGGCAGTGGCGGCATTTCACAAAACCATAGAATGAGAATAAGAATGAGAATAAGCTTTATTGGCAGGTATGTTTACACATACGAGGAATTTGTTGTAGTGACAGAAGCGCCACAGTGCAACAGAAGACAGAGACAGGACAGGACACAGATAATAAAAATAATAATATACAAATATACAACCTAGGCAATGTACAAAAAAAGCAAAAACACAATATATAATATAGACAATTAATATAGTATGTGTGATGAATAAATAATGTATAATAGTGTTGTGTGTTCCACGTTATTGTCAAGTGTTCATGAGATGGATTGCCTGAGGGAAGAAACTGTTCCTGTGTCTGGCCATTCTGGTGCTCAGTGCTCTGTAGCGTCAACCAGATGGTAACAGTTCAAAGAAGGAGTGTGCTGGATGTGAGGGGTCCAGAGTGATTTTGCCAGCCCTTTTGCTCACTCTGGATAAGTACAGTTCTTGGAGATTGGGGAGGTCACTCAGCAGTCCGGACTACCCTCCGTAGTTTTCTGAGATCAGATGGAGTCAATGTGAATGTCCCACTTCAGGTCCTGGGAGATGGTGGTGCCCAGGAACTTGAATGACTCCACTGCAGTCACAGTGCTGTTCACAGGTTTCTCCTGAAGTCCACAATCATCTCCACTATTTTGAGCGTGTTGAGCTACAGGTTGTTAAGACTGCACCAGACAGCCAGCTCCATAACCTCCTGTCTTGTAAGCAGACTCATCACCTTCCTGAATGAGGCCAATCAGTGTGGTGTCATCTGCAAACTTTAGGAGCTTGACAGAGGGGTCTTTAGATGTGCGGTCGTTGGTGTAGAGGGAGAAGAGCAGTGGAGAGAGAACGCAGCCCTGAGGAGCTCCAGTGCTGATCGTATGGGTGCTGGATGAGAATTTTCCCAGCCTCACTAGCTGCTGCCTGTCTGTCAGGAAGCTGGTGATCCACTGACAGACGGAGGTGGGTACAGAGAGCTGAGTTAGTTTGGGCTGAAGGAGTGATGGGATGATGGTGTTAAAAGCGGAGCTGAACTCTACAAACAGGATTCTCACATAAGTCTTAGAGAATTTGTTCCTTAGCTTTCCAGAATAATTCCTCTTTGCCACTCTGATCTCCTTTGCCAGTGTGTATTTGGCCTGTTTGTACAAGACTTTGTCCCCCTTCCTGTAAGCATCTTCTTTGGCCTGACGGAGCTGTCTGAATTTTGCAGAGAACCACGGTTTGTCATTGTTGTAAGTTAGATGAGTCCTGGTAGGAATGCACATATCCTTGCAGAAACTGATATAAGATGTTACAGTCTCTGTGAGCTCATCCAGATAGTTTGCAGCAGCCTCAAAAACACTCCAATCAGTAAGGTGGAAACAGGCTTGTAAAACCCGCTCTGTTTCATTAGTCCATCTTTTAACAGTCCTTAATACAGGTTTAGCTGATTTCATTTTCTGCCTGTAGGTCGGAATAAGATGAACCAAACAGTGATCAGAGAGTCCTAAAGCTGCCCGTGGGACAGAGTGATGTAGCGTATGGACGAATCAGACACACATTTAGTCATTATATTTAATGAATAATTCAGGAAACCCTCTCATTCCACAAACAAATTGTGAGGGTCTTTGGACCCTTCTGCTGGAAGAGCACCCTAAAAGGCTCAGTTACCAGGGAAACCATCTGATAAGACCTTTATAATATCACTAGTTAATATCCTTTAACTGTATCATGTTTGAGTCTCTTTTTCAGTACGTCTTCGGACTATTTAATTGAGTGTATATTTATGTTGATACCTATGCAACATATTAGTGTCCTAAGAATCTTAAGTAGTTTGTGCATTAAACCCATGCAAATTACCAATGCTCAGAGACAAAGTGTCGTAAAAAATTCCCTCCAAAAGTTCAAGACTCCAATTGGCTCTTTGACACCCCAGAGGTGTGACCTCTATAGCAGATAAAGCTCTCACGTAAGAGACGCCCCAGCAGTCTGCGGTTCTGTTAGATCCTAAGAGGATGAGGAAGATGTGCGCTAAAACTCTTCTGAACACCTTAAGTTTTGTGCCAGGCCTTGCGGCCTTGACTTTCCATTCAACCAAGGATCCTCGGATCTCAGCAGATCTTTCTTAGCTCTTTTTCCCTTTCTACCAGGGAAGAAACTTCAAATTACCACCGAGCCAGACTAACATCTTTTGGAGTTCATCACCCTTCAAACCCGGAAGAACTTGAAGAACTCCAACACCACCAAAACCTTGAAACCATTAACACTTTCATCTGAGACTGCATTCCGGACACTCGTCACAACAAAGCAATGCAAGTATAACACTTAACTAAACGAAACAGAGGTTTAGCATAAGTTATAGACCCCGTTATGGCGCTGATGTTTTTACTCAGGTGGTTAAATGACTCTTTCCATAACTGCATTCTCTGGTTTTCCTGATGGTTCATCCATCAACTCTCATTACCCCTTTCCCCATGTATGAGCGATTGTATGTATGTATGTTTGTTTGTTTGTTTGTTAGACTAGTCTGCGTTGGTGTTTAGTTAATAAAAGTTGTGTGCACAAATTACATGAGTTTCTGATTCTACCTTGCATGCAATGTCCCTTTACGATTTGACCTTGCTACATGCTCTAATGCATTAATACTCAAGAAAAGTATTTTCTGTGGCCAAAATATCCTTTCTTAGGTTGATATGAACTTAAATTGAATCGCTGGACGAACAGATTGAATTGATAGCTTAGTGAAATTCTCACGACGGTTATTACTGTCAGCAATATAAATAATTGTAATTAATCATAATTAATTGTAATTATTTATATACAATTCCCTTTTAAGCAAATTTGCTACAGTGATATGCATCTTTTATTGCTGTGTAACAGTGATCCAATATATTACTGTCTCTGGTGGGACATATAACATGCTGTCTGTATTCTGGCAGTTCACAGGAGAGATTTGCTTTATTAAAGTCCCCGAGAATGATTAAAACAGAGTCTGGGTGTTGTTGTTCTGTGTCTGTGATCTGATCAGCGAGTTTCTGTAAAGCTGAGCTCACGTGCGCTTGCGGTGGAATGTAGACACTCACGAGAATGAACGAGCAAAACTCCCGCGGCGAGTAGAAAGGTTTACAGTTAATGAAGAGCGTTTCTAGATCGGAACAGCACATCTTCTTTAACACTGTTACATCTGTACACCACCTTCCGTTGATGTAAAAGCACGTCCCACCGCCGCACAATTTCCCCTTGATTCTGCGTCGCGGTCTGCTCTAAACTGCTGAAAGCCTGGCAGATGTAACGCGCTGTCTGGTATGGCATCATTCAGCCAGGTTTCCGTGAAACACAGAGCACCAGAGTTTGAAAAATCCTTATTTGTCCAGAAGAGCAGAAGAAGTTCATCCGTTTTGTTGGGTAGAGAGCGGAGATTCGCCAGATGGATGCTAGGCAACGCCGTTCTCTGTCTGAACTTCACGAGTGTGCCGGCTCTCTTCCCTCGTCTGCACGTCCTAAGCGTCTGAACAGTGCTGCTGCTCCGCCAATTACAATGTCCAGCAAAACGTTTGAATAATCTAAATCCGGGAAAAGATTTTGTGGTGTGTTCTGCCGATTGTTCAGCAGTTCATCCCTGGTAAAACTGATCGTGTTTTGAGGAAACTAAGAACAGGAAAAACTAACAAAAACAGTACAAACACTGAAGAGCTAAGCACTGTAGCTGCCATGTGCGGCGCCATCTTAGGTCAAATGCGAGCATTGATATAGGGTATGGGATATAAATATAAATAAATAAAATTCCCTCGGTACACTGAAGCACTGAAATATAGGAGAAAAAAAGGATTTTTTCAGTAATTAAACACTGCGTCGTCAGAGTTGGAATTGTGGTTTTATCAGACACTTGCACTTTTGCACTTAACATTATATGAAAATCAAGCTCAAATGGAGTTAACAAGGTTTTTGACCAGCAAATGATGGAGATTTGCATTTTGTCTGTCATTAGAACAGCTGTATCTGAGGCAGCAAGTGCATCGCATTACGCTTTCATCAACTTACAGGTTATAACGTTTATTGTAGCTATATGGGCGCTTAGTTTTTCTTGTTGTTTAATACGCTTGGCCAAAATCTCACGATATGAAGCGCTATATGCATATATTTAAAACATAGCATAAAAATGTATAATGGCTACAACTAGACGGCAAATGTAACTCTTCTTCACTCTTCAAACACACAAAAAAATTAGGCTTTACAGACAATGTTTAAGCAAAGAAAACGCTGTTCTTATTCAAACAAATTCAAAAGTTATTTATTTACCCTTGCATCGCGAACAAGCGGAGATCTGTCTCTTCCAGTCTGTGCACAGCGCTTCATTCTAAATGGAGGCGGGGTGAAGTTACGAGGTTTCGCTGCGAGCTTGAGGATCCAATGGCGTTACAAAGTTTTACTGACAAGCTCTTTTAATTACTTTTCATTGGTTAAATATTTGTAAAACCCTCAAACAGACATAAGGAACACCAATAGCACTGATTTAAAATGATAATAACGAAATGTTATAGCAATATACAGTTTGGATAAGTTTCCACGGCACACCTGACTGGGCTAGGGTATGGCGACTGCCATACTCTGCCATACGGAAATGCTGCCCCTGGTCTGAGGGTACTTTAGGTGCTGTTTTGTAAATTCCAAGTGTGTTTTCATGTGTCTTCACTGAGGAGAGGATTGAGTTTGGCCACACTGCCATAAAGCCCAGATTGGTGGAGTGTTGCAGTGATGTTTGTCCTTCTGTAGGTTTCTCCCATCTGCATAATGATCATGGAGCTCAACTAGAGTGACCATCAGGTTCTTGGTCACCAGTCTAGACAAGGCCCTTCTCCATCAATCGCTCAGTTTGGCTGGGCAACCAGATCTTGGAAGAGCCAAATTTCTTCCATTTGAGAATTATGGAAGCCACTGTGCTCTTGAGAACCTTTACTGCAGCAGAAATTTTTTTGTAGCCTTCCCCAGATCTGTGCCTTGATACAATCCTGTCTCTGAGCTCTGCAGGCAGTTTCTTTGACCTCATGGCTTGGTTTTTGCTCTGATATGCACTGTCAACTGTGAGGCCTTTTATAGAGAGGTGTTTGCCTTTCCAAATCATGTTCAGAAACTAATATATTGTAGAATCTGCTTTGCAACGATTTGTATTGTGAAAAGCGCTATACAAATAAACTTGAATTGAATTGAATGTTCAATCAATGTAATTCACCACAGGTGGACTCCAGTCAAGGTGTAGAAAGATCTCAGCAATGATCAAGAGAAATGGGAGGCACCTGAGCTAAATATCAAGTGTTGTTGCAAAGGGTCAGAATACTTATATAAATGTGATATTTCAGTTTTTTCTTTTTAATAAATTAACGGACATTTCTAAAATTCTGTTTTCACTTTGTCATTATGAGGTACGAAATGTAGATTAATGAGAAATAAAAAATGAATTCAAACAATTGTAGTATCAGGCTGCCACATAAAATTGAAAAAAGTAAAGGGGGTCTGAATACTTTCTGAATGCACTGCAACTACACACATAACCATGGGAAATATAATCCATTGTAACGTAAGTGGATACAATGTGTTCATTGTATGTAATAAATCATCAAACTTTTAAAAGCTATAACTACAAATGAATAGGTATTATGTAAAACTGTAACAGTTTTCAATCTAAGAGCTACAGATGTATAATACCAAAAAAACAGAAGTGTCTGAATGAAAAAACAAAAAACAAAAAGTGTCCAAAAAAATAAGAAAAGAGGAAAAATTGTCCAAAAGTCCTTGTGGTTCCTTTGTAAGCTGATGTATAAGAGGTAGAATCAATGTAAATTTGTAAGACCTTTTGTTTAACTACTACCCGGTTAGTGTATGTGTAGCAAACGACAGCTTAGCTGCAATTGAAAGAATCCCTGGATGAAATTAGGTCCAATCAAAGAACAGCAGTGGGCCCTCTTCACAGGGTCATCAGGTCTGGCTCACTGTAGTTCATAAGCACTTGATATCACTCGATCGAATCAGCCAAATAAAAAAAACAATCTACATAAAACAACACATTGTATGGCAAGTTAAAGTGAACCTAAGAAATGTTAAATGTACTTAACATTTCTTAGGTTCACTTTAACTTGCCATACAATAAAATCTTTATGAGTAAATCAATCGCAAATACAATACGCACGTGAGCATACTAGGTGCACAAACTCATAACACACAAGATTAACCATCTGTATTTCAGAACGCTTTCAAATATAAATCGTTTTTTCTCCAAAATATACAGGGTATACAAGATCAATGTACAAGAATTAAATCTATCAGTTTTTCCAATCTCCGTTTGTAAAACATGCATTAAAATGCAAAAACACTTTCAATAAACATATTTTAACTCTCAAAGTTTTTCTCTTAACACATAAGTTTTTTTTTTTTAAACTATTTATCAGTTAAGCACAAAACTAAACATTTCTTTCAGTACAAAAACTCACCAGAGTTCGTAGAAATAAATTCTCTAAATCAGCATCACCTGGAACTCCTTTTGAATCCAACGAACATACTCCAACAATTTATATGAAGAAATGAACCATCTTATGTCGAAACAGTCTTATTTTATACAGTAAAATCACAAGTTCAAATACAGCGCTTCTTCACCTTGTGCAAACCAGTTAGGAACAGTCTTCTTCTATACTCTTTACGTCTTGGTCAATCCGTTCAACTACGATACTGCATATACTTTTAACAGTGCAAAACTCAAGGGGGTTACATCCTCCCCTCCTGAACCTGTATGCGTCTGAGCTCTGGTATCTCTTGAACAGGTATGCCTCTACTCTCTGTATCATTCTCCACACTCACAGCATCACTGTTGCTGTGTTGATCGTCTCTTGCATCATTCTCCTTTTGCATGACAGGCTCAGCACCATTAACCACAAACTCCTGATTAGACTCCTCATTAAAAAATAAATAAAAAAATCATGCAGCAATGCATGCCGGGAGTTATGGATGAGTTTTGTAACATTATTTTATTTTATTTTTTTTAATGGTCACCATTGTTGAGGTTCATAAGCTGATTCTTGATGTCTGTGTGAGTCTTGTTGCTACCATAGATTAAAACTTTTTTGTGGACAAACTGTTTGGAAAGTCCTTTATATTAACTGTCACAGAACCACTGGCTCTTAGAATCACTTTTACTATAATCAATACAACATCCATTTAACCAGAGATTAGACACACAATGAGTCTATGTTCACTCTCAATGAGATCAGTTCACTAATAGATGATGGTCATTATAAACATATAACAACCAACTATTGATCATTTTTTCTGGGCTTTTGAGTTGTAACAAATATGTTCGAGGAACACATGGTTACAACAGCCAGAAAAAAAAACCTAACACAAATATTAAGGGTCAAGAGCCCAACTAAAGCAGACACTGATCTCTAACATGGTTACTTCAAATGAAACAAATCAACATCTAAACCTTAGTTAATTCTCAATAAGATCTCAATAAGACCATTATGGTGACGTCAATTGAAACAAACATTAGA